>PVKV010021536.1:0-37199 GCA_004027835.1 Alouatta palliata
TCCAGTCCTGAGTGGGGACACGCACCCCCAGAAGCACTGTGAGGAGCAGGGGTAGGTCCAGCCACCTTAACATCCCATTGGCCCATCCTTGATCCTTGTCTAAGCAGCAGGGAAAGCATGGGACAGCCAATGGAATAAAGCCAAGGCAGACAGCTCCCACTGCTGTGGGCTGGAAGGTGCTGGAAGGGACCTGGAAAGGCGTCCTCCCCTCATGCCACTTCCAGGCTATGTTGTCCCTGAGGCCAGGCCCCCAGCCCAGCACCTAGGCCCAGTGCTCACATCTCCCAGAGGCACCACTGGACTTTCCGAGGAATGCCCAGAGAGGCCCCCATATCCGTCCACTTCCCTCCAGCACCTCTGAAGCTCCTGCAGGTCATCATGGACTTGAGTGGCTTTGAAAGGCAGAGCACAAGACACAGCTGGAAGGATCACAGGACCCCGGGGCTGGCAGCTCACCGCAGCTCCGAGTGGCTCTCAAATCCCGGCCTGCTTTGATAAACACCCCGGACTTAGGTGCAGGAACATTCAGCCCTCCCCACATCACACTGTACTTATCTTTGAAAAGTTAGTCTTTGTTTTTGAAGACATACATGAGGGAAAAAATTACACAATCCAGAAAATAGAAAGCAGAAATGCTCCAAAGCTCCACCATGTAGAAATGACCGCTGCTGGTCCTGGCTCGGCGTCCCTCCATCTATCAAATTGCAACTGGGAGAGTGAGGTGCTTCCCACCGATGCTGAGCCCGAAGCAAGGTAGGGCAGGGGACGGGCAGCTCTGGGTGCAGCGGTCATGTGGACAAACTGGGCAAGGATACGCGGGCACCCCTCTTTCTTTCCCAAGCACAATCCCTGGAGATGACACTTCTGGGACACAGGAAAGGGACGCTTATCCCTCTAAACATAAGTTTATGCCATACACATGTACACTGTTCTGAAATCAGCTTTCTTCTGTCAACAATATGTATAGAAATAGTTCACTATCAACAAGCAGACATGTTTCCCATTGCTTGTAATTAGCGTGTGATCTTTCAATGTATGGATCATAGCTCATGTAGCCAGTCTCCACTAAAGAGCATTTTAGAGACATCGCGTTTTTCTTTTTCCCTTTGTTGAATAAATCGTTTCGTACGAGCCTTCATGCCTTCCTCGTTTAACCTTGTGCAGAGATCTCCTGCGGCTTCTGAACTGTGTTTTAGATGGTTCTGACGTGAGCCGCTGCTAAGCACACAGGAAGACTCTCGCCAGTCAGATTTCCTGCATCTTTCCTCCATCCAGTAGCCAATGTTTAAACTCATATTGTCGTATTTGCGTTTCCTGTCTGTAATCCGTGGCTGCTTTTCTTTCCTTTTCGTGTGCCTGTACATACTCTCTCGCCATTTCTTTCCACTGACATTTTCGTCCTAATTTATTTGTAAGTATCCTTTGCATAATAGGCCTTGTCAATCACGTGTGTGAAAAACACCTTCCCAGTTTTTAAACTTGATTTTCATCCTGGCTGTAGGCGGTTTTTTTTTCTTTTATACAGCTATTTTACATTTTTATGTAGTCACAGTTATCAATATTTTTCAGTATGATTTCTGGAGTTGGGAACATACCAAAAAAGGCCTCCTTGAGTAATTCCAAGCCTTTTCAGATCATTTGATTCTAGAACATTCACATTTTAGTTTCCACTATTTAATTCTTTGATGGATCTGAATTTACTTAGTTTTAAAGACACGGGATTCAAACTGTGTTCTTTCTCCATGTGCCAAGACATTTGTCTCAAAACACTTTTCTGAAAAATAGACTCAGTCCTTGTCATGTGTCTGAAGAGGCCCTTCCCCTGGAGCCAGTCCGCCTGTCCATCCAGCTTGCCCCGTGCACGCGGGGTGTGATGGCAGGAGCTTTAAAGACAGTTTAATTCCTGACAGTGTTACTTCCTTGACATGGCTCCTTTTTAGAATTTTCCCATTTGAAGTTTATGATTTTCATTTTTCCATTTTAAGGGAAAAGGAATCTTCACATTTTTACATCTTATCTTGTCATTAGAGAAACAGGTAAGTACAGCAGTAAATAATTCAGGATACAAAGTCCCTTCTAACCCTCTGTCTACCCCAGGGAACCAGCCGAGGCACCATCCCAGCCTCCCAGGACTCCTGGAGCCCATGGAGCCTGGACGCTCTCTAAGGGCCCTTCCTGTTCTGCGCCTATTCATGGAAGCGTCTCCCTTCCTTCAACACCAACTCTGCTCCCCCACCCCAGACCCACCCTGTGTCCTGGAGCCCAGGGCCTTGCATCCCAGCCATGCGTCTGCGTTTCTGTCTTGGGTCTGCATAGAGTCTCATAAGGTGGCTGCCACCTCCCTCTTCCCTGCCTGGGCACTGCTCCCGCCCCGGAGTCCAAGCTGGCCTTGGCGACTCACCTGGCTGATGGCAAGTGGTGGCAGCGGCTGGGCAGTGACCAGGCCCCGGCCCTTCCCTCCCCGAGACAGTCGCACCTGCCATCTCTGGCCACTGCCCAGCGTGTCGTGCCATCTGTGGATGGCTCCCTCTGGGGAAGGGGCACCCGGCTTGTCAGGGTCTTGTGTTTGGCCCTGACCCAGTGATCCTGTAGGAAACCAGCAAAAGCCATTTCCAGCCGGGAGACTTTTCCCTCAATGCAAATCAGAGCACCTAGAGTCAGCATCCCCCGTGACTATGTAAAACACGGGCATAGAGCGAACATGCTGTAAGCTCAGAGATCCTATGAACTTAAGGGTTTTAACGAGATCCCAGCTCATTAGGTGTTAATCAGGGCTCCTTGAGAAGGCACCAAGCCACAGTGTGGGAAAGCCTCCTTCACAATCTACCCTTCACACATTTTTTTTGAGACAAAATCTCACTCTGTTGCCCAGGCTAGAGTGTAGGGGTGCAATCACAACTCACTGCAGCCTCAACCTCCCAGGCCCAAGTGATCCTCCTGCCTCAGCCTCCAGAGTAGCTGGGACTACAGGCATACTCCACTATGCTTGGCTAATTATTTTTAAATTTTTTTGTAAAGACCAAGTCTCACTACATTGCCCTGGTTGGTCTTGAACTCCTGGGCTCAAGGGATCCTCCTGCCGTTAGCCTCCCAAAGTGCTGAGATTACAGGCGTTAGCCACCACACCTGGCCCCTTAACTCTTCCATGTCATCTAGAACAGAGCCTGTGGGACTTCAGCATGCTCAGGTGCCCCAGGGACTGTGTTGAAATGGGAATTCTGACCCAGAAGCCATGGGTGGGGCCTGAGGGGCTACATTTCTCACAAGCTCCCAGGTGATGCTGATGCTGCTGGTTCCTGGACCACACATGATGGAGCCGGGACCTAGATAGAGATGCTTTTGCCCCGGGGGGCAGCAGGGGTGTGCGCCATGCACACTTCCCGGAGAGGGGCCTGTAGAGTCACGTTCTGGCAGCACCATCCTCGTCCTGATGAGATTACCTCCCTCCTGCCTCCTCTCTCCCCTGCTTCCCACCCCTCCAAGGCGGTTCCCTTCTTCTGTCTTCTTTCCATCCCGTCTGAACTCTTGGCTCCACTGAGAGGTGCTCTCTCTAAAGGCCTCCCGCTGTTCACTTGAGGGTGGCCTTGGGGCCAGGCTGACCCCTCCGGCCTGTGGGGCAGGGAGTCGTCGGAATGTGGGTCCTGGTCCCAGCTCTGCCTCCAAGTGGGTGCAGATTCCTGCTAGTTCACCTGTTTCATGGTCTCCCAGCCTGCGCTTGTGGGGCTCCCGGATGGGACTCTCTGACTGAACTCTGAGGAGAGCTGCAACCATCCGGACAGCCATGCACCTAGAAATACCACATAAAGCCTCACACAAATGCATAATGAATTCCAAAGTCTGGCACTTAGCGGGTTCACAATAGAAGCTCCCCTTCAGGTGACTGCGGGCTCACTCTGTGGCCCAGGAGGACACCCTCAGCTCAATGCCATTCAGGAGAACCGACTCTAGCCGGGCCCCTCACGACCCTCCCTCTTGTCAACAAAGGCAGGAGCTTCTCAGCAGAAGGTGGGCCTGCACTTCTTCAGGTCCCCAAGTCCCAGAAGCTGAGCTGGGCTAGGAAGGAATGAAAGCACAGCTCCAGCGTGGCCAGAACAGGGGCTGCTTCTCCCAGCTCCCCTCTGAGCCCCAAGGGTCCCCTGGAGCTCTTCTGAGGGCCTCTGAGCAGAGAGCGGCACTCACCTCTGTGGGCTCTGTGTAAGAGCCTGGGGGCAGGGGCGGGAAATGCCGTGAGGTTGTAAATAGGGC
Organism: Alouatta palliata; assembly: GCA_004027835.1. Lineage (NCBI taxonomy): Eukaryota > Metazoa > Chordata > Mammalia > Primates > Atelidae > Alouatta > Alouatta palliata. The sequence continues at coordinate 4,246 of PVKV010021536.1, forward strand.
CAGACCGAGCCTTCAGCTAAACTGAGTTTGCAAGCATCACCACTTTGAACAGGAATCAAGGAATTTCTGATGTTAGGAAAAAGCAAAATGGCTTTAGAATTTGGAAACGCAGAGGCTTTTCTCAGATCTGCTGGCAGCAATACCATAATCTGGTCAGAAGTGAACTATAATGGACATTCTCCTTAAGCAGAGAAGAGTTCCATGTCACAGCAGAGGCACTTTTCTCCTGTCCCGTGATGCCTTGGCTTCCAGGCGTTCAATCAGTTCTGTTCCAATGGTCTAGCCTTGGCTCCCAGGCACTAAATCCGTTCTGTTCCAATGGTCTAACCTTGGCTTCCAGGCGTTCAATCCCTTCTGTTCCAATGGTCTAGCCTTGGCTTCCAGGCGTTCAATCCCTTCTGTTCCAATGGTCTAGCCTTGGCTTCCAGGCGTTCAATCCCTTCTGTTCCAATGGTCTAACCTTGGCTTCCAGGCGTTCAATCCCTTCTGTTCCAATGGTCTAGCTTTGGCTTCCAGGCATTCAATTCCTTCTGTTCCAATGGTCCCTTCTGCACTCCCAAGAACCTCCCAAAATAAGGCATGCCCACGGGCCACCAGGGACACTTCTGGAAGGTCAACCTTGGCTTGGGACATCTTGGCGTGGGCATGCCACACACTCCGTCTACCCATTCTCCTGCCACCTGTGAGCTCCCCGTTCTGCAGTCAAGATGGAGGCAGAGAAATGTTAAGTGAAAATTGCAAACAATTGTAAACAATGTTCTGAATGAATGTGAAGTGTTGTGAATCCTTAAAACCGAATGGGCCTGGTCTCGCCACGGTGTCTTCAGGCTGTCCAGGGCCCAGGGCCGCCATCACTGCTGCATGCTCAGGCACATCTCAAGGGAAGGCCAGGCTGGCTGAGGCCACCAGTCATGCCCACAGGCCCAGGTGACGGGCATCTTCAGCTGCTGGAGGAGCCCTGCCATCCCGGGAGGAGGGCGTCAGTTCTGCCTCCGGCACCCGCAGAGCGCCCTTCCCAGGCACTGAAGGCACCTGCTTTCCCAGCGCCTCTCCGGACCTGCGTCCCTGAGGGAGCCGTTTAAACACAGCCTCTCCCGTGCTCCTGCCCCGGTCCACAGCCCTGAACGCTCCACTCAGGCTCGGCCTGAAGGCCCCTTCTCATAGGCTTTCTCTGGCCAACTTTTTAAAGAGTCGCCTCCCTCTGCTGCCTTCATCACTCCCAGCCCCTTCCCAGGTTGGCTTCCTTCCTGGCATGGCTGTTCCTGGAATTCACTATTAATCGTTCACTTGCTTTCCACATTCCCACATGCTTCCTGCATTTTTAAAGCGGGCATACTGAAGCCTGGAGCATTTTAAACAGCCAGGCACAAACTCACAGGCCGCTAATTTGCCCGCATTCCCCATCCTTTTCCCCATGCTGCCTCGCAGTGAGGCAGTGCTCGGTTTGAAGCCTCCTAGGCTACACCTGGAGCACAGGCCTTGTGGTCTGACCTCACTGTTATCTCCCTCCCTCAGGCAATGGCTGCCCACCGGCCTGGACACCTGCTGCCCGGCCCGCAGTGTCTCAGCATTTCTTCCATCTTTCTGGCCCTGTCAGTCAGTTCACGGTGACTGGGGAAGGCCCGATTAGGTTTGCTCCCCACTGGGACCAATGCCTCCTCCGCAGGAGCCCTTGTCTGGCCACCGGGAAGAGATGTCTGCCTTCCCTGCTGGCCATCACAGTCCAGCTCCTGCATGGAAGCATGTTCCGTAGAAGCTGAGATCGTCTTGCTGGTTATATTTCCCCTGCAGCACATCTGAAGGGCGATGACTCTTACATCTGTTTACACATGACGCCTCTCTCAGACGTGTCAGTCAGGGTTTCTGGAGGGGGCTCTGGCCATTTTCAGAGCATGAAGGGCTCTGAAATCCACATTGATCCTCACCAATGAGAATTGTGAAGGCCTAAGATCACACCAGAAAGAGAACATTTGGCAAAACGGTGCTAACATTCTCAAAACAAACTTACCTATTAGTGAATGCACCTGTCACCATAACAACCAAACAGCACGAAAACAGACCATTAGCACACAGCGTTATTATCGTGCAAAGTTCAGCTAATGCCATTCCAGAGATATATTTTCCACTTTCAGTTACAATACATTTTTTTAAAAAACTAATTTAAAATTCAGCATGAGCGCACAATCAGGCACACATCTCCGCACACAGGAGCTGCAGCCCCAGGTGCATGAAGCCCACGTGTCTACGTGCAGCTCTGTGACGTGGACCCAGTGCCAGAATCCCTGCACATACAGGCGGAATCACAGGCACAGGCTGCAGTTATTGGCCAGCAGGCTGACCTGGGTCCCATCTGATCCTTTGCAGGCACACTGACCTGAGCTCCATACGATCTCTGGCTGGCACACTGACCTGGAACCCATCATTCACCAGCACGCTGACCTGAACCCTAAATCCCTTGGGTCCTTGACCTCTCGCCACCTCCCTCTTGCCAGGACCCAGCCCAGGGAACATCTGACCATCTGATTTCTCTGCTTTTACTCCTGGGTGGCTAAACGAAGCTAATAAAAACATCACATAAATGACCCTATAGCAAAAGCATGCTGTCCAGCCCCCCTGGCCCCTGCTAGCCAGAGGCCCCAGTCCTCTCTGCTCAGAAGTACCCTGTCCCACTGCAGAGAACATGAAAACTTGGCCTGAGGGGTGAAAGCTCCTTCCCTTCCCTTCCCTTTTGGTCCCTGCCTCGACTGAGCACCACCCTCTGCCTTCTTTGTGCAGGGCAGTGCCCTTCTCTACCCCCCGACATCCGCCCACCTACTGTGGGCCTTGGCCTTCCTCCTACGGCTTCTGTCTGGCCCTCAGGCACTGTAACAACCATTCAGGGCAGCTGAACTCCACGCAGGATGCCCACACTGCCCATCCAGGGCAGGCGAGCTGCCCCCCACCCCTGTGTGGAAGAGGAGGGAGCTCCTGGCTTTGCCCTGGGTCCTGGGAAGTGTTGATCCCCATAGTGGTCCACACAGAGCTCCATTGTTCCCCCAAACAATAACAATCAGAGTTCAGGCCAGGCTGGGCTCCTGCAGAGATCTCCATGGGTCCTTTCTCCATTCCCCACCGAGCCACACTCTCACTATCCCTCCAGTCCCACCAGTCCCTCCTCCCCATCCATCATTCCCATCAGGACTAACCCTGGGGGTCCTACCTAGCCAGCCTCCTCCCCTGTGGCAGACCCCAGGCTCAGTCCTGGGGAGCTGCTCCTTCTTATAGGTGGAAACTTTTCTGGCATGTCACTCAGCGGATGCATCTGTGGGAAGGGCCAGTCCTTTTACCGCCCTGCCTCCGCCACCTTGAGACGTGACCCCAGCTCCTCTAGAGATGATGATTCAATCAGAAAAGCACTTCAGCTCCAGTGAGGTGGTGGGATCAGCTCAGGGGGCCCCGCGGGTCCTCAGTTCTCAGCAGGGGCAGGTTCTGAAAGCTGATGAGGTGCCCTGCACTGACCACAGTATCTGGCTCATGATATAAGTCATGGACCCTGGCAAAGAAGGCATGAAACAGTGTGTAACCCAGCGAACAGGTGGCCCTTCCTTCCAGCAGCCCAGGAAGGACAACCCAGGCCACCAGAAACGTGTGTGCGGTCTTGAGAGCGGAGAGCACTGAGGGGACCTCAGGGGAGGCCTGGCAGAGGACGCAGCTGCCTGCAGGAAGGTCTTAGGGCTCAGAAGGTCGCCAGAGAGGGGCCGTGACTTTTCCATAAGGGAACCACTGTCCCGCGGGGTGGGCGATGCTGTCCCCTCCTGGTCATGGCTCTCCAGGACATTCCAGAACCGGCAACCAGCGCATCCCGCAGTCTGCATCCAGCAGGCATCAGCCCACCCTGCCCAGGACCATCGGCTGCTGTAAATGGGGCCTCTGTCTTGAATATTTGGGTTCCCGGGTTACCCAGCACTGTATAAGGAAGGTGTTTCTCAAGATCAGGAGTGGCGGGGACACAGCTTCTGCTGTGGCTGACTCTGGCTTCCACATCCAGGCTCTGTTTCTTCATCTGCAAACAGGAACAATTCACCCTAGAGCCCCTTCCGTGTTGGCTGGTGAAGTCAGCGCCCAGGCCTGGTGCCAGTCCCCAGGGAGGGAATGGTCCTCCAGCTGTGCCAGGCAGGGCTGCCCGGGGTCTGCAGAGGCAAAGCGGTGGGATTCAGAGTCCAAGAGACGGATCTGCCTGGAGGAGAGGGGGCCGTCTTCCAGAAACCCGGAGGGAAAGGAGGACAAGCTCTGCCTGGGGACAGTGGCCACGTGTCAGAGCCTCTCTTGGAACCTCAGAGACAGGTGGTTTAACAAACTTCTCCCTGAGTTCCACCAGAAAGTAGCAGCAGGAACACAGTCTGATGAGCAGCAGCGTCACACTGCCTGCCTGTGTGTGCTCACTCACACAGCTGCCCACACACGTCCTCTGCCTTCTCTGGTATCTGATGATTTTTCTGGAGAGGAACCATGTCCAAAGCTGGGCTGCCTGGCACTCCTGGCCCAAGGCTAGGGGCAGTGCCCTCTCCCTCCCTCTCAGCCTCACACAGGTGCCCTTTCGGCTCATCCTCATCCGTGCATAGCCATGGTCCAAGTGCTTGGGCCTTTGCTGGCACCTCTGACCCTGCGGCCCTGGCCCCTTCTCCCCATGGTTCGGTTTGGTGCACTTTGCCCTTCCTCTAAATTCAGCAGGGGGCTCGCCTCTCCTGGCTCGCCTCCATGGCGTTTCCAGCCCAGTTTCATGGCTGCACCTTTGGAAGTCTCTGCCCCTGTGTTGAAATGGCCCACATCCCTGTTTTCTTGATCATTTATGCCTTGAGAGGAGGAACTCAGGGGCTTCAGCTCTCTGCTGCCAGCACTGAGCACACAGTGGGCATTTGATGCTGGCCACGATGGAAGAGGGAAAATCAGACCCACCTCCCAGGGAACCAGGAGTGGGTGGCCGTGATCAGAGAGATGGATGCTGGGAGGTCATCCCAACAAACAGCCTCAGTGTCAGGCAGAGCTTCCAGGGACAGATGTGTGGATTCTGCTGTGATCCCGAGAAAGAGATGACGAAGAGGAAGCAGAGGTCTGACGGCGTCACCTTAGCCAGGCCATGTGGAGGGAGGGTGGGGCAGAGAGTTCCCAGGCAGAGGAGGAGGGGAGGCGAGACAGGGGCAGTCCCAGCCAAGGCCAGGCCACTGCTGCTGCCAGAGCTGCTTTGGGCGAGGGCAAGGGAAGTCACGGACAGTTGTGACACTTTGTGACCACCAGCATTAACTCCAGGCGGTGGCACCGCACAGACACACAATAGCACGCTGTGCTCAGGAAGAAGAAAACACATAGGATCCCTGGAAACGTAACTGATTCCCCGGGAACGCACTGGGAGGGAGCCGCTCAGCTTCTGTGTGACAGTCCCTAGTGCCGGATCACCCAGCGTCATAAGGTCAGGCTATTGTCACCCTATGCAGAGGGGAAGAGCACGGCGCCCGGCCTCAGAGCTGGTGAGCTGCGAGGCTGCTGTGTGGACCTGTGCCCTCCATACTGAAGCCCAAGCCCTTCTCCCGAGGAGTGGACCCTCGGCCCACGGAGACAGCACATAGCTGCCCAGCCCTGGCTCTCTGCCATCTGCCAGCACAGGAGCATCTCAGGTAGTCCTGGAGCTCTGGCCAACTGATGCCTCAGCATCTAGAATATACGAGGTCATATTTGAACAGCAGATTTCCCAGCCAGCTGGAACAGGTGGACCCACCCGTTTCTGCCTCCCCAGCTTCTCCAAGGTCAAGAAACATCTCACACTGCTCCATTTCACCCTCATGAACCTGCAGCCTAATGCGAGAATCAGCCCCAGGCAGGAGCAGGTAAGACTGGGACTAAGACCTTGGGACTCCGGGACAAACAGGAGAATCTGGAACTGAGGAACTTCCTGGGCAGGCGAGGGCTCTACCTCAGAAGAAAAGCTGTGATCTACGCTAGCAGTGGGAAAGGGAGGCTCTGGCTGGAAGGCAGAGGGCTGAGAGCAGAGGCAAAAAAAGCCACCATGCTGGTAGGGAAGGGGTGGCTCTGGAAAACAAGGATCCCTGCAGGTGGCAGGCCCAGGAGATGCAAGAGGACAGCAGTCGCCCAGCACAGGACAAGCCGGGCAAAGCATCCCAGGGCTTTGGAGAGCCTAAGATGTACCAGACAGCAGGACTCGAGGGCACCTTAAGGATGCCAGGCCCCTCGCACAGAGAAGACTGAAGACGATGGAGAGGAAGAGGCCACCACTGGTCATCCTCTGTTCTTAATAACCAGACAGAGGGCATCAGGCGGGGCACCGGGGGGGAAGATAAATCATGGATGCAAGGAAGGCTGTCAGGGGCTGCAGGAAGGTAAGATGAGATTTAGGGGACAGCCCCCTTCTGCTCAGAGAACCAGGGAGCCAGGGCATCAGCAGGAAGCGAGTGGCAGGTGGGGTGAATCGACAGGGAAAGCTAGTCACCGTGGAGAACCCAGAGGCGCAGGCAGGGCATCCTTTGCAGCCCAGGGCTGCATCTGGAATTGCGTGCCCTGCTCCCTGGGTCCCAGCCAACTACGTTTTGCATTTTCTCTGGTGGTGGGCAGCAGCCTGAAGCATGAGTTAAAAGGGGAAGCGTGGGCACTGGTGGAGGGAGCGTTGGGTATGGCTGGTGCTACGGTTTGGCTCTGTGTCCCTGCCCACACCTCACGTTGAACTGTAATCCCCAGTGTTGGAGGTGGGGCCTGGTGGGAGGTGATGGATCGTGGGGGTGGAGATCCCCCTGGGTGCTGCTCTCATGACAGTGCGTGAGTCCCCACAAGACCTGACTGTTTAAAAATGTATCGCACCTCCCCCGCCCTCTCTCCCTTCCTCCCGCTCTGGCCATGTGAAGTGCCAGCTTCCCCTTCACCTTCCGCCATGACTGAAGCCGAGCACATGTCACCTTGCTTCTCGTACAGTCTGCAGAACCTGGAGCCAATTAAACCTCTTTCCTTATAAATCGCCCAGTCCCAAGTATTCTTTATAGCAGTGCGAGAATGGACTGATGCGGGTGGGGAGGAAGTGCTGAGTATGGGGCGGGAGGAGGATTGGATTTGGGAGGTGATGTGGGGGTTGGGCACTAGCAGAGAAGGGAGCGTTGGGTTGGTCCTCCATTGGTAATTTGCCAAGCCCTGCACAAGTCCCCTGGGGAAGGGGCTGAGGGGCATAGCCCAGAGCGAGACATGGGATACAGAGGTGTGCTCTGGGCAGCAGGCGGGATAAAGCATGGGGGGAGGACAGACCTTGAGACGTGGATGGACAAGACCTTGCAAAGACTTCATAGGAACAAGTGTGAGTCCCTTCGTCTTCCTGCGGGAGCGTCACTCAGCTTCTCCTAGGGAATGGCCGCCGCCCTACCTGCTGGGTGTGGCTCGGGGTGAACCCAAGAAGTTCCTTTGATTTTGCCACGTTTACCTGGAGGTGTTTCGATTCCATGGCAGATACTTTGCCCATTTGCCACAGAGCAGATGGTTACTCAGAGTTCGCCGAGCTCTTATAAACTTAGGAAAGAACCTGATGAGCCGTAAGGTAGACCAGCTGTGGACGAGAGCAATTATCAAGAGTAATGTCTCAGGATTAGCTAAGAAATACAAACACATTTTTTCAATTTAAAATTAATATTACAGCAGACATAATACAAAATAAAGCCAAAAAAAGGAAGCAAAAGTTGTTCTAGATTAAAAAAACTTTGAAACTGAAGCTTACAGTAAAAGTCGTTACAGATAAAAAACTGAATGAACGGTCATCATTGTTAACGTTAAAAACTATAAAAATTGAACCAGAAGTTAGAAATTATCAGCAGAAAATGCAACTGACAGTAGGTAAAAACACAGGTTAAATTTAAGATTCATATTGACAGAAGAAAAATATATCTTTTTAAAATTTGGATCTGTGCAAATTATTTGAGAAATCTGGCTTTGTAGAAGTAACGGCCACAAAAGAAAACTCATCAGAGCAGAAGATTTACTTGTTGAAATTAGACTCGGGTAAGGAAAAAACAAAACAAAAGCCCACAAAGAAGTGGATGAGTCAGTTATCACCGAAAAATAAAAATGGAAACCATTTGCTTAACTGCTCTGTGTAGAAACTGATCCAAGAACTAAACTAGATTCACGGAATTCACCTCAGAAAATGCTTCCTTGACCAATGGCAACAGTTGGTTTGATTCTGATTAATGCAATGGGTCATGAACTTGGAGTAAAAAACCCTCGGGGTGAAAATGTCCATGGGTCAAAATGGCAGAGCCAGGCAACCTCACTGCAGAGGGCCCGGCGGTCACGGGGCCCAGCCTCCTGCAGGCCTCAGGCGGGCCTCTCGTGCCAGGCCGTCCCCTCCCGGGGACTCCAGCAGTGCGTGTCTGTCAAGCACAGCCCGCCACAGCCCTTTCACAAGATTTGATATTTGGACTGCGAAGAGGACTTTCTTCCTTCTGGACACAAGCCACAGGAATCTGGACTTGAAATTTCCAGTACTCACTGTGACAGCCAGGTGGAGACACCTGTTTAAGAACAAAGCTGATACAGTTTGGATGTCTGTTTCCTCAAATCTCATGTTGAAATGTGATCTCCAGTGTGGGAGGTGGGGCCTGGCGAGGTGACCGGATCATAGGGGTGGATGTCTCATGAAGGGTTTAGCGCCACCCCCTTGGTGGTGAGTGAGCTCTCCCTCAGTGCGTTCCTGCAAGATTTGGTTGTTTAAGCGCGATGCCTCCCCTTCCCTCTCACTGTGGCTTCTGCCACGTAGGCACCTTCTCCCTTCCACCTTCTGCCATTGTTGGAAGCTTCCTGGGCCCTTGCCAGAAGCAGATACCCATACCAGGCTTCCTGTACAGTCTGCAGAATTGTGAGCCAGTTAAACTTCTGTTCTTCATAAATTGTCCAGTCTCAGGTATCTCTTTACACGATGTAAAAATGGACTGACACAAAAGCCAATCCACATTGAGATGGAGAGGAGGGAGGAAGACAGAGAGAAAAGAAAAGACAGAAATGACTGACTGTGTCTCTTGAGCTCTTGGCTCCAGCCAGTTCCTGGATTTGCCCGGTGGAGAAGCCAGTCAGAGTCTGGAGCGTGTGGGAGTTGACTTTTTAACCGGTGATGGAGCTGGGGTCAGAGTGGAAGCTTGGGCAGATGCGGGGAAGACATCAGGGATGAAGATCTGAGAGATGGAATGTCCTGGGGAACGCCAAGATCTGGCCAGGACCATGCGGATGTTTGCTTGGGGAAGGATAAGTCCATATTTGAAGAAAGTCCATATTTGAAGAAAGGGTCTGGGGCTAGGACGATGCACATGTGACCCATTTGGGCTTCAAAGTTGTCTTCAGCGGTGTCTGGACTTGGGTAGAAAATTTGGGAAGCCAGGGTCCAAAGTTCCTGGGGCCTGTGGGGAGGGCCCAGGGGAGGTGGTCAGGAGCTCCATGGATGGCAACAGAAGGAGGAAAGCCTGGCACGCTCAGACGTGGGGAGTCTCAAAAGCAAGAAAGGCCACTCATAGCCCTGCTGTCAGAGCTCCATCAAGGTCAAATCCACCTGCCCAGTGTTGAGAGTCTAATTGTGTCCCACCAAACTTCACGTGTTGAAGTCCCAACCTCCTGCCCCTCAGAACATGATCTGATTTGGAAATCGAGTCACTGCCAGTGTTACGAGTTAAGGTCACGCTGGAGCACAGCGGGTTGGATTCTTCCTAGAAGGGAGACATCTGCACACAGGCAAACAGGGGGAACAGCCTGTGAAGGTGAAGGCTCGGATCAAGGGGGTGCCTCTGCAAGCCCAGGAACACCTCAACTGCCAGCCAACACCCGAGGGTGGAGAGAGGCCTGGAGCCACCGCTGCCTCTCAGCCCCGAAAGGCACAGCCCTGCCGATACTGTGGCCGCAGCCTTCGGGACGCAGCACCCTGCTCTGGCTTAAAGCACCCAGTGCGTGACACTCTGTGACGGCAGCACGGGGCACTCACACAGCTGTGACCCAACTACTCCACTCCAAGGCACGTTCCCGTGAGAAGTGAGCGCGGGCATCCACGCAAGGACATGTCTGTGAACGCTCACAACAGCCTTGTCCATCGGAACCCCACACTGGAAGCAATCCAAATGTCCTTACCACACTGTGTATCCAAATGCACAATCAAACAAACCGCAGTGTATTTACATGATGAGTTCTACTCAGCAACAAAAAAGAACAGATCAGGCCGGGCGCAGTGGCTCACACCTGTAATCCCCGCACTTTCGGAGGCCAAGGCAGGCAGATCACCTGAGGTCAGGCATTCAAGACCAGCCTGGCCAACATGGTGAAATCCCATCTCTACTAAGAATGCAAAAATTGGCTGGGGCATGGTGTCAGGTGCCTATAATCCCAGCTACTGAGGAGGAAGAGGCAGGAGAATCACTTGAACCTGGGAGGCAGAGGTTGCTGTGAGCTGAGATCGCACCACCCCTGCACTCCAGACTTGGCAACAGAAGCAAAAAAAAACTCCGTCTCAAAACAAAAGAACAGATTACTGATTACTGATACACACAATGTAGATGAATCTCAGAAAACAGTGTGCTGAGCAAGAGGCTGGACACCAGAAGATGACAAGCTGTAGATCTCAAGACAAGGAAGTCCTAGAGCGGGGAAAACTCACCGCAAGGGCTGGGGATCTGATGGGCAGCAGGTGCAGAGGAGAAGTGGTGGCACAGCACGTCGGAGGCTGAGAACACTCTGGGCATCCGTGGCATGGTGACGCACTCATGGAATCTTCCACCAAAGCCGTATCGAACCTACTAGAGGTACTCAAACCTCAAGAACACTGCTTTAGGTTTTTAAAAGAGAAATACAAACAGAAGAGGTTGCTGGAGGCAGTGACCTGGGGTCCGAAGCGTGGTCCACCCTGTTTTCTGTCCCATAACAAGGGTGGGGTTCCAGGGACAGCCCGACAGTCAGAGGCTGAGAATAACCACGAGGTGTCCTGGGGAGAGGCAAGCTTCAGAGCCTGTCCTTCCTCCCTCCGTGTCTTCAGTAGTTACCACTGAGCACAGATTACAGCCCGGCAACCTTCCAGGCACACACATCCGTGAGGGAACAAAACCCCAGCCTGCACCTGTGTTCCAGGCAGGGAGCAGAGTGGGGCACAGCGAGGGAAACCTAGAGCTAATCCTCCAGTGGTGATACAGGTTAGGAAGGAACGTAAAACTGGGGGTGGGCAAAGGTGACCAGAGGGATGCCACGTCAGCTGGGTCCTCCAGGAGAGGCTCTAGGATGAGGTGACATCCAAGTGGAATCCTGAAGACAAAGGGAACTGAGACGCACCAAGAGCATGGGGAAGCAAACCCAGGCAGGACAGCTGGAGCAGGCCCTGATACGGTGCGCACACATCTTCAGGACATGGAGAGGAAAGAGACAGGCCCTGGTAAGGTGCACACCCACCTTCAGGACATGGAGAGGAAAGAGACAGGCCCTGATAAGGTGCGCACCTACCTTCAGGACATGGAGAGGAAAGAGAGACAGACCCTGATAAGGTGCGCACCCACCTTCAGGACATGGAGAGCAAAGAGAGACAGGCCCTGATAAGGTGCGCACACATCTTCAGGACACAGGGAGGAAGGGGGAGACAGGCCCTAATAGGGACGCCCATCTTTGGGACACGGAGAGGTAGGAGGGAGATAGTACCTGATGGGGGGCACCTACCTGCTCAGCACAGGGAGGAAGAAGCTGAGGACCCGGCACAAGGGCTGGGCCAGCATTGGGAAGGACTCTGGGTCTTTCTCTGGGTGGGATGGGAAGACTTTGGGGGCTGTGATAGGAGGGTCACTGCATCCCCTGGAGCTTCCCAGGCCCCTGGCCAGGACAGGAGAGTAGGGGACGGGAAGAGGGTCAGAGGTCATTGCTGCAAGCCAGGCAGGAAGTGACAGTGGCCTAGCCAGGGGGAGCCAGCCTCCCCGGTGAGTGGCCAGGGCTGTTATGTGGGTCCTGAGCTCAGGAGGGTCCCAAGCTAAGGGTTGAGGCTCTGGGTTCATCCTCTCACAGTTAACGCTTTAATTTTGGATGGAAGGATGGTACCTGAGCCGGAGGCTGTGGCCTCGACTTCAGCCATGTCCAGCTTCAGGCCTCCATTTCCCCTTTCACCCCGCAGCCAGTTCCAGGCACCTTGGGTGGCATCTTGGCAAAGTGAACTTCTTGTCCACTCCCATTCAGATGCCCAGTGGGGCCTGCAGCAGGCAGGCGGCAACCACCTGGGGCCACCTGCCTGGAGAGGGTGGTGCTGCAGGTGTGGGAGGAAAACTGACTCTCTGGCTCTGGGGAGGGGCCGGGGAATGGCGCTGTGTGGGGAGCAGTCAGTGGGGATGAAAGCCTGGCCTGGCTGGCAGGGCACGATGGGTGGTTTCCTTGCTGACGGCCATGCCTTCTCCCTGGGGCTGTGGCACAGCCCGGGCTGGACTCACATCTCCTTCACATTCCCGCCGCTGCCACATGGGAGCTCCCATCACCGTGGCATCCAGTGACTGTCCTGGGAACCATGCGGCCATGCCCCAGGCCCGCACAGCGTCGCTGCCTCCCCCTGCCAGGGCCCTTGGCCTGTAAGGATCCACCCACTTGAGATCTCCTTTGAGGTTCTTCCCGTGTGGGGTCGAGGCAGGGCTTGGGCCACAGGTTCTGTCTCCTCTATCCTCAGGTAGAGCGGAGGCGTCATCCCAGCAGCTCCCACCACAGGCTGCACAGCCTTGGACAACTGTCCCCGGATTGCATGTCTGTGAAGGGAGATGCGGGGACCCCTGAGAGGGGCTCAGTGCCTCCTGCAGCCGGGGCCTCCTGGGGAACCCGTCTCCTGCTCTCGGTTGCACGGCTCTTATTCTCCATGCCTGCGCTGGTCAGCCCCCCCCCACCTTGGGCCTGTGTCCCGCACGTCCTTGGGCTTGTGGCACGGTGGAGGTTTGCAACTAAGCCGCAGGATTTGGGCAAGGCTGGGCCAGGCCTGGGAAAGTTGAAATGGGTTCAGCTCCCAGCTTTCCCACAAGGACCCAAAAATCCCAGCGAGGCTTCCACCACCTCAGGGCCCGGGCCCCCGGCCATGCCCTCCCTGTCTCCCCTGGGAATGCCAGACCCGGTAGGAAGAGGAAGTGCTCGCTAACCATCCCTGTGCAAGGACGTCCGTGTATGTTATTTCACTTAACAACCTGAGCATGCTTCATTTCTGGCAGGACCACCCAGATAATTCATCACTTGGAACAATTCTCATCTTCATTGAATGAAAAATAAAAGATAGCTCAACCACTGGCCATAAAATCGGACAAATGTCATGTGAGGTGAAGGGAGAGAGAGGGAGGTTTTGTTATTTTGCTTCTTGCAACGGGGAGTCTGCCGGCTACCTCCTCCTTCATGGAAAAACTCTTCCTTTTCATGCCAGAGAAAACCCAGTCATCAGAAGCGTGTTTCTCTAGAGAAAGGTGCATCTGAGAGCCGGAGCTCTCTGCGTCTCCCTGGAGCCCGCGCTATGCGCTGCTGCCTGGCCCTGAGCTCCCCCAGAGCCACTGGCCGCATGGGCTCCCATGCTGATCTCCAGTTGGTTTCGAAAAACAGTGTTAATCTCTCCATGGGCACATGGCAATGTGTTCTAATCTAAGCCGACACAGGCTGTGGCCACACGGCCCGGGGTGCAGAAGGAAGCCATGTTCCCACTCATCAGTAGAATCCGGGAGAGGAAAACTCGAGGGCTGCAAGTTGACTTTTTGAGAGCCCGCGCTGCTCTGAGGACACTGAGATGTTAATGGCACCGCAGAGCGTGTTTGTTGGGGGTGACGAGAGGTCAGACAACCCCTGGGCTTCGAGCAGGGATGGAGGTCCTGGCAAGCAGGACAGAAGTGGCCTCTGCGGTCTCCGAGCCACTTCACTGTGCTTTTCGGAGCACGTGTCTGCAGGGGACCGGAGGGGCAAGCATGGAAGGGCGCCACAGGACCGAGGGCCGTTCCCCACCCCTCACCACGAGGGCGGGCCAGGCCTCGGCAGGGAAGGGGTCGGGTGAATGTGGTCACTCAGAGCCCACAGTCAAGGGTGGCCATCTAGAACTCAGAGCTTCCAAGAGCACCCTGGGCCACCATCCCAATCGCTGGAAGAACGGATGGCCCGGGGAGGAACCTGGGAGGGCCTTCTGGGGCCAGGGATGGAGGAATCCCCAGTGGCTCCCTCATACTCTCTCGGCCAGAACTCAGCCACTAGGTACTGGAAGGGCAGCGTAGTGCAGCCAAGAGTTATGGGGCCAGCAGCGGCTGCCACCGTCATTTTCCCAAAGGGGGCCTTGGGAGGGGCAAGGGAGGGGAAAGGGAGCTCCACCACCGTAGGAGGGCCAGACAGGACAACCGAGGACACCGGTCCTGGGAAAGAGACTCAAGCATTGAGCATCTTCAAATATGTGAAAATTGTTAGTGCTCTGACTGCCGTGAATCCAAAGGGAAGTGGAGAAAATGGGCAATATTTGCCAAGAGCTATTCTGGGTTTCCACGAGAAATAGCAGCAAGCCAAGATCTCCTGGAGCGGAATGGTTTCGCGAGGCCAGGATCTCGTTGTCCTGGACAGCCGTCGAGCCTCCAGGGGTGCGGTGGGGACGGAACCCAAGGGCCACAAAGAGGTTTCAACCTTCCAGGGTGAAAATGCTGCAAAGCAGAAGCTCTCCCCTATCCAAACTTCACTTTAAAAATATATTTCCACACTTTCCTCTTTTCTTTTCTAAATCCATTCTCTTCTGTCCTTTTCTAAGATCTGGGAATCCATCGGAACGCAGAGGCTGCAGGCCCAGGTCCAGCCTGCCGAAGGCTCGAACTCTGCCTCGGCACAGCCACACACACAGCTCCTTTCATTCCAAGTTGCTCCACAAGAACAAAACGTTAATAGGGAAAGGGGGAGTCAGCTGAAAGCCACCTACCTACCTTTCGAGCGGACAAGAGAGATTACAAGGCCATGATTGCAAGCCGCTGTGAACTTTTAAAAAGTACCCTTTTTTATTATGACTGAGAAATATTTTCCCACGCTGCTCATGTCTGCGAATTGAGGGAGGGAGGTGGTAAGCGTGAGGGTGGGTGCGCCTGAGACCACCAGGTGGACAGTGTGGGCTCAGAGCAGCTGAGGGCCGGGCTGCCGCAACAGCCTTCAAGAAGTGGGGAGCTTCGGACCTGCAGCAGGGACCGCTGCCCAGACGTGGACTCTCCACCCATCTCCTGCAGGGCCAGGGGTGTGCTTCCAAGTGGGGAGTGGTGCTCAGCCTGCAGCTCACAGACTGGACAAGATATCCCTCAAGCCCACCGGCCTGGCATTGACCACTGGCACTCGCCACATGGCAGAGGCACCTGAAGGACGGAAAGAGCCCCAGGAAGCAAGGCCCCCATTCCCATGGGAGCTCAGCCTGGAGCTCCAGTCCCTGTGGCCCGGGCAGCTCCCTCCCCTCCAGGGGCCTACCCTGGCTTCTTCATCTGAGAAGTGAAATGGTTGCAATGCTTGTCCCCACCACTTAGGGTTGACCTGTGGTCAGATGCAAGAGCGTGTGCAGAGCTTAGCCTCTGATGTGTGGTTAAGAGTCAGTCTGCAAGCTAGTATTAGGAGTATTGAACATATCAATCATTTGGGGTCACCTTCAGCTCCAGCTGTGCAGGCCATGCCTGTGTCTCACTGCCAAACACCGAAGGGCTAATTCCAGGGTATTTCACTCCTCGGGTAAGCGTATCTTTAAAACCAATGCTAAAATCTCCTAGTTCTGAAGAAAATCACAGGCTCCCGAGCAGGCTGCCCGCAGATAGGTCAAGAAAGAGCCGACCACAATGTGAGCTCCCTTCTGGCAGCCAGGCACTGTCTTCCCTGGGCATCTGACCCCAAGCCCACCTGGCAGGGACCTGGGCTCCCAGCACTGGCCCAGCACATGCAGAGCTCATGGGGAGCACTGCACCTGTCAAGTGGCCGGGCCGGATTGTGCTGCTGAGGCCAATGGAGGGTCCCTGCCTTCGTAAGCAGGGCCGGGCAGCTGCAGGGTGCCCTGTGCTGGGCCTCAGCCAGCCCTTCTTGTGTCCCCCAGCAGCGTTCGCTAGAACAGAGCTGCTGGACTAATGAGTTTTAGGATTCTTATCTCTCACACCATGGAGGATACATTCCTGAGTGTGTGTTTAAATCCACACATTCCAAAGGGCAACCAGGGCTGTTTATCCAAGACTCACACTCCTCAAACCATTGTTTTACGCCTCCCTGTTTTCCAAGCCATTTCCTATTTTCCTGCTGATATCAGGAAAACATAACTTTTTTCCGCACACGCTAAGTGCCTGGAATGGCAGCCAGCTGGTCTCAAGCTGGGGAGGCCCATTAGAGGATCAATGGCCCACAGGAAACGGGCCTAGGGGGGCTCCTCATGGCTGCTGCAGCTGATAATAGGCTCTGCACATGCTCCGTGACACGTGCCTCCTGGGGCCCTACGAAACCAGCCGCTGACCCTTCCGGGCTGGGAGGAACATGGGGAAAGGTTAGACCCGGGGATGGGAGATAATGGCCTGGCCAGACCTGGCCCCATGAATCCAGCCCTCCTGGCCAGCTTTGCAGGGCAGCCCAGGGGGCTCACATGCTGACTGGTTGTGTGGATTTTGGGCTCCTCCTCTCTGTGACTCTGAGAAGGGCTGTGTGGCTGGCCCAAGGGGACCACGTGGCTCCAGGGCCCCAGTTGCCATCAGTCACTGTTCCCCCTGGACTACCCCAGACCCAAACATCCCTTCCCCAGCTGGACGTCATCAGAAAGGAGCACCTACTGCCTACTCTAAGAGGGCTCTCGGGGGCGCCCAGAGAAATCCACAAAAGCAACAGGGTGGCCCCTCCCTGAGGGACTCCCCAGGTCCTTCTAGTTGTGAGGCTGAGGGCTGAGGCATGAGGAGCAGCAGCTGATGCCAGACCTCCAGCCGGGGAGGGAAGGCAGGATGCATGGTCCCGGGCCACACAGGCACACACCGAGGCACAGTTGCCTGGGAGCCACGGATGCTCAGAGGGAGAGCCTTGATTCACTGGCTCGTCTGGCATCAGACTTCTGCTCCATGGCTGACCCATCACAGGCTGCTGCCAGCTCCTGGAAGCCTAAATCATCCCAGGCCCTCTTGCAAACAGGTGGAAAATCAACTCTGGGAGAAAGTGAGGGCTTTCCTTGTGAGCACCACACACTGGAGGAAGACGGCTTGGGAACTTCAGAGATACTGTCTCTTAAGTTTAGCAAGAATCTTTTTTTAAAACACAGAAATGGTAGATAAAATTGAAGCTCAGATCATGATCACTTAGCTGTGGATCAGAAAATCCTGACTCAAGTGATGGAGAGTTCGATTTCTGTGTTAAACCATCTTTGTTTGGATGAAATGCACTTGATCATAGCAAATGATCTTTCTAACGTGCCGTTTGGTTCTGTTTGCTAGTACGCTGTCAATAATTATTGCATCTATGTTTATCAGAGATATTGGCCTGTACTTTTCTTTATTGTTGTGTCTTCATCTGGTTTTAGAATTAAGGTAATGATGTCCTCACAAAATGGGTTTGTAGGTATTCCCTCCTCTTCAGTTTTCCGGAATAGTTTGAGGAGAATTGGTATTCTTCTTCAAAAGCTTAGCAGAATTTGGCAGTGAAGCCACCAGGCCCGGGCTTTTATTTAAAGGAAGGTTTGTTATTACTGATTTAATTTCCTCATTATCAGTCTGTTCTAATTTTCTTTTTTTTTTTAATAATTTAACCTTGGTAGCTTATATGTGACTAGAAATGTATCTATTTATTCTGAGTTATCGAACTTGTTGACCCAGCTTGGGCAATATAGCAAGACCCTGTCTCTACAAAAAATAAAATATTAGTAGGTTGTGGTGGTGCACTCCTGTAGTCCCAGCTACCCAGGAGACTGAGGGAGGAGGATCACTTGAGCCTAAGAGTTCAAGATTGCAGTGAGCTATGATCCAGCTCACGCCACTGCACTCCAGCCTGGTGTCAGAGTGGGACCGTTTCTAAAAACAAACTGTTGGTGTGGTTATTCATCATCATTTTTATCATCGTTTGCATTTCTGTGGTGTCAGCATAATGTCTCTTCTTTCATCTCTGATTTTATTTATTTGAGTCTTCTCTTTTATGTTCTTAATCTAGCAAAAGCCTTGTCAATTTGGTTTATCCTTTCCAATAGGTAAATCTTTGTTTTATTGATGTTAACAATTTTTTAAACCTCTTTCATTTATTTCTACTCTGGACTTTATTATTTCCTTCCTTCTACAAATTTTGGGTTAATTTTTTTCTTATTTTTCTAGTTTCTTGAAGTGTATCATCAGGTTGTTTATCAGAAATAGTTCTTGTTTAATGCAGCCATTTATCGCTACGAACTTTCCTCTCAGAACTGCTTTTGCTGCACCCCACAGGTTTTGGTATGATGCATTTCCATTCTCATGGGTCCCAAGGAATTTTTAACTTCTCTTTTAATTTCCTCATTGACCCATCGGTTGCTCAGGAGCATGTTGATTAGTTCCCATGACTTCATAAAGTTTCCAAAGGTTTCCTTATTGTTAATTTCTAGTTGTATACCACTGTGTTCAGAAAAGATACTTGATATGATCTCTGTCTTCTTAAATTTCTTACACTAATTTTGTAGCCTAATGTGATCTATCCAGGAAAATGTTCCAAGTGAAGTTGAGAAGGTGTATTCTGTAGCTGTTGGGTGGAATGTTCCTTAAATATCTGTGAGGTGCATTTGATCTATGGCTCAGTTCAAGTCCAATGTTCCTTTGTTGACTTTTTGTCTAAATAATCTATCCATTGTTGAAAGTAGGTGCTGACATCCCCTACTATTATTGTATTGGAGTCTATTTCTCCCTTTAAATCTAATAATATTTGACTCGGGAGGCTGAGGCAGGAGAATTGCTTGAACCCAGGAGGCAGAGGTTGTGGTGAGCTGAGATAGCGCCACTGCACTCCAGCCTGGGTAACAAGAGCGAAACTCCATCTCAGAAAAAAAAAAAATCTAATAACATTTGCTTTATGTATCTGGATGCTCTTGTGTTGGATGCACATATAATTACAATTTTTACATCTTCATGAATTGATCCCTGTATAGCAAATAGGGATCCCTGTAACAGGAGTCATTAGATAATGACCTATTTGTTTCGTTATATAGTTTTTCACTTAAAATTTATTTTATCTGATGTAAGTATGGCTACCCTTACTTGATTTTGGGTTCTGCTTGCATGAAAAATCTTTGTCTATGTCTTCATTCTCAGTCTGTTTGTCTTTAACAGTGAGGTGAGTCTCTTGCAGGCAACATATAGTTGGGTCTTGTTTTTTTTTTTTTTTTTTAATTTTGACTACTCTCTATATTTTAATTAGATAACTTAATCCGTTTACATTCAAAGACATTACTGATAGATCTGATAGATAAGAACTTATTCCTGCCATTCTGCTAACGTTTCTCTGGTTGTTGTGTTGATCCTTTGTTCCTTTCTTCCTCTCTTGTTGTTTACCTCTGTGGTTTGGTAGTTTTCTAGGGTGTTAAGCTTCGTTTCCTTTCTCTTTCTCATTTTTGTATCTGCTCTAATTTCTTTCTTTGTGGTTATCATGGGGCTGACATCTTGTAGTTATAATACACTGTTTTAAGCTGATAGCAACTTAACTTTGGTTGCATGAAAATATTCTAGATTTTTCCTTTTTCCAAAAAAAATCTATATTTGTGTTGCCTTAATGTACTTTTGTATATATTGTGTGTTCCTTATTCATTAATTGCAACTGTTGTTATATTGACTTGAAAACTTCATAAAGGTAGAGAGGGAAATAACGGATAGGAAGCAGGACTAGATTGCAGCTCCCACTCAGACAGACAGAACAGCATGTGGGGACTCTCTTCATGACTTTTGCTCCAGAACTGCTGCAGGAATATACCAGGAGAGCTGAGAGAATCCACGGACCCTCTGAAGGAAGCAGATTGTTCCTGTAGGACACAGGATACAGCCCAAATACTGTGAGTGCCCCAGCTGTGAAAGTGACAAAGGGGGATTGTCCACTACAGAACACACACCCTCACTGGGGAACCCGAAGGTCTAGATCATGGGAGATGGATTTGACCTTACCTGGAGATGAATCAGTTTGGAGAGCCAAAGGAAATGCAGAGGTAGAGGACGCAGCAGTAAAGCCCTGTGGGCTCTCTGGGTCCCCAGCAAAGTCATTTCTGACTGCTTTCACAGGAGTTTTGGGGGAGGGCTGCCAAAGAAATGGGGAAAAGACCACAGAGAGAGAGAAACCACCAGCTGAACTTTATAACAATTCCAACCAAATGTGAAGTCTCCCGGCCAGAACCTGGGGGAAGGCATAAATTCAGCATGCAGACTCAACAGATGGGAAGGCACAAATTCCCTGCTTGCTTTCTCAGCTGGGAGCCTGGTAGCCTGGGGCAAGTTCTCAGCCCTGCTCACCCACTACCTGGAAACCAACTCAGTGCTGTTGGAGGGATGGGCGTGGTGGATGTGAGACTGGCCTTTTGGTCTGTGTGGGAGCTGAGTGAGGCCTGTAACTGCTGGTTTTCCCTCACTTCCCTGACAATCTGCATGACGCAGCAGCCGTAATCCTCCTGGGAACATAACTTCATTGACTTGGGAACCACACCCCATCCTCCACCGCAGCTGCAGCAAGCCCCACCCAACAAGAGTCTGAGCTCAGACACCTAATCTTGCCCCCACCTGATGGTCCTTCCTTACTCACCCTGGTAGCTGAAGACAAAGGGCATATTCTCTTGGGAGTTCTAGGACTCGTCCACTGCCTGATCCTCCCCTAGACGCCACAGCTGATGTTTTCTTAAAAGTGCCACCTCCTAGCAGGAGGCACAACAGCACAAAATTAGTGCATTAAACAACCAAAACTAAGGACCCTCCCAGAGTTCATTTTACTCCCCTGCCACCTCCACCAGAGCAGGTTCTGATATCCATGGCTGAGAGATATAAAGATGGTTCGTATCATAGGAGTCTGTGCAGACAACCCCCAGTACCGATCTGGAGCCTGGTAGCCCTGCAGGGTGGGTAGATCCAGAATAGAGGTAACATCACTACAGCTTGGCTGTCAGGAAGCCACATCTGTAGGAAAAGGGGGAGAGTACTACATCAAGGGAACACCCTATGGGACAAAAGAATCTGAACAGTAGCCTTGATCCCAAGATCTTCCCTCTGACATAGCCTACCTAAATGAGAAGGAACCAGAAAAACAATTCTGGGAATATGACAGTACAAGGTTCTTTCACACTTCCAAAAAAGAAGAATCTTTCTACCCAGCAGGGCAAGGTCACCACAGGACTGGCTGTTGGTCTATGCACAGACATGCATAACCTCAGAGGGATGACTGGCTATGCATTTCAGGTGCATGTAGGTGAGATGACCAGTCTACTGTTGGATGGCTGCCCCGCTGTGCAGGCCCACTT
Source organism: Alouatta palliata (assembly GCA_004027835.1). Lineage (NCBI taxonomy): Eukaryota > Metazoa > Chordata > Mammalia > Primates > Atelidae > Alouatta > Alouatta palliata. The sequence continues at coordinate 25,691 of PVKV010021536.1, forward strand.
GTTCCCTACGTGGGAGGTGGGGGGATGGTGTGCCACATGGGTTCAGATGCTGGGGTCTCGGCTGTTCTGTCTGGGCTAGGATCTGGGCAGTTGGGGTGAAGGTGCTGCAGGCACCTATGTGAACATGGTAGAATGACAGCAGGGCCTGAAGGATGGTCACAGTTGGTTGCAACTCACCCCCAGGACAGTGCACACCCTATTAGTGGGTTCACTTTGAAGATGGTGTTGAGTTGTAGCAGCCTAGGTAACAGGGTTGGGAGCACCCTGTGCAGGTCCCTACTCAGGAAATGCAGCTGTAAAAAGTCCCAGCTACTCTCCAAACTGCATTTGGGGCCTATGAGGACTGGGGGCCCTTCCTGTGGCAAAGATGGCTGGTGTTTGTGACAGCAGTGGGGGTGGCTGTGCATCCCCTTTTCCCATAAGAATAAACCTGCCCTGACTCTTAGCCAGTCCTGGGTAGGGGCACAGCGTGGCAGACACAGGATGCCTTGCTCTCGTCTGTACAGTACTCTCCTGGGCTTCTGTGCTCCACAGATGGTGCCATGCGCCTGGTACTCTCCATCGACCTCCTCATTTATGCTGGATGAAATACATACAGTGGCTTATTTGTTGTTTTGGTAATTTTTCTGTGTGTCATAAGACAGGGGATGTTGTGGGTAATTCTGGTCAGCCATCTTGCTGACATCCTCTGAAAAATCTTTTTTCTTCTATTACATTTTTGGAATTTCAATTAGATATGCATTGGTTTTACAAGTTAATTTAGGGTGAACTGATATGTCTATGACAAGGAGTATTTCCCTCCTATGACATGGCATCCTTCTCAATTTTTCCCGTCCTCTTGTCTGTCAGCAAAACTGTATGACTTTCTCCATAAAGCAATTCTCAGACATATTTCTAGGGACATATTTGTGTAGGGATTTGGAACGCAATCTTTTTGTATTATAATTTTTTAATTGATTTCTACTGGTGCATGGGCAAGATTTGGATTTTCACACAGAGAGCTCATGTCGGCTACACCACTGAACTCAGATTAATTTCATACTTGTTAAACCATTAGCACAAACACTTTTGAAAAGTAAAATCTGATTGGGAATCCCAGTAGCAAAATGGATAAAAGTGTCAAAGAGGTCTCTCATGCTGCCTTACCTCTTCACCATCCTGCTGAGGAACAGGCCACTCCTTGCTGGCCCAGCTCCTTCCAGCTCAGTGTGAGGATGAGAATCCTGCAGCCTCCTCCCCTGGTTCCACCTAAAGAGAGCTTAGGACCTCAGCACCTGCAGATCGGAGGCCCTCCTGCTCCAATCCACCGTCACACAGGGGAGGGAGGGAGCCCTGGGGAAGCCACGTGCCTTCCCATGTTGCCCAGCAGTATAAAGGGCGCTGGGACTACCCAGCACTTTTGGTTTCCAGGCATGACACAACCTTGCCCTCCAGGATGGTCTCACTTGTAGGCATACCTATCAACCAAGAACATTCTATTCAGAAAAGTTTTTTTTTCTTTTTTTCCTACTTTTTGGTCCTGAAAATTAATGTGGTCTCTTTTCTGATTTTTACCTCGGGCTCGTCTTCATCTAAGAATCAAACCAGAGCTAGATTCCCAGCTGTCTATCAGTCTGGTCTGAATTTTCCCTTGAAGACGAGGTCCTTTTGCACAAGTCGTTCTTTGATCTTATGATAATTTTACCCTTTTCCATGACTACGTGCCCCCTGTTCTGAACAGGCTTTCAGTGGCAAAGGGGATCTGAGGTTCCCTTGACAACCTAAGCCCACACTGATCCCATTGAGTTTGAAGTGAACCACACTGGTACCCAAGCAGCATTTCCTGCTGTGCCAGGCTCACAGCTGGCTCTGTTTCTCTTGCCTTAAAAAGGAAATTGGCAAAGGAAGTACAAGGCTGACTGCTTTATCCCACTGTCCATGAAAGGCGTTTATTTCCAGGTTTCCACTGCCCTGGTGTTTTGTCATCAGACCTGAGGCTATTTCTTCACCCCTCCTGCTGACTGGCCTGTGAGCTGGGACCTCTCCAAGGTTCAGGTGCATCCAGTATTAGAGAAGCCAGGCATGTGTGTGTGTGCACCTTGCACAGGTACCCAGGGTGCTAGGCAAGGCCTCTGCACTGACCCACATTAGTCCAGGTCTACAGGTATCTCTGCAGAGTGTTCCAGGAGAGTGGGGTGAATCCCACATTCATTTCTGACCCCAGAGCCTTGAGGCTCATCTGCAGTGTCAAACTCCTTTATATGCCCACCTATGTGTAGCCCCCCACTTTTCTGTGTCTCTGAGGGAGAACCCAAGCTCCCATGAGGGCAGCTGAGCCTGCCTTATCCCCTTCAGCACACCCAGAACTGAACCCTGAGCCTTGCTCTGGGTGGACTCAGGAACATTCATAGTAATGGAGTGTGCAGCACCAATATCAGCATGACCCACTGTTGGGAACAAAACCCAGTGCTGCAAAGAAGAATGGACACTGAGACAAAGGATCTCTCAGCAAGGCAAATTAATTTTTGCAGAAAGAGTGCTGCTCGTGATGGAGCAATGGCAAGAGCACCCTGAACAAAGGAGGGAAGGAGTTTTTATTTCTAATGCAGCTGGTCCCTGCTACTGTGTCCTGTCTCCATTGGTTGGAGTTGGACCACACAATCTAAGCTGAACCCAGATGGCTAATTTGAAAAGTGCAGGAATGCAGTTATACTCACAGAGAGTGCAGTTTCAGGAGAAGGAGCCATTGAGATGGGAAGGGCAATTGATAGAGTAGGTAACAGATGTGGAATGTGGTCTCCATAGATAAGGACTGGTGGGAAGTTTGTTTACCAGGGCAGGGGATACAGAGAGGAAGGAAGTCTGGCCTTGAAAGCAGAGAACAAAGAGCAAGGACGCTGAGCAAGTTAACTCTTTGAAGAGGAACTCTTTATATCTCACACCCACCTATTGGGCCTCAGCAGAGGGACCATGCCGGTTTGCAGTGTCTCCAACTTTCACAAAAGATGCTTTTACAAAAATGCTGTTGGAGATTAGGTCAGAGACCCAGACTTAGCTCACAGGGGACAGGCAAAGAGGACAGGAACTGATCCCTGTGTCTACAGCTCACACGGGAGATGAGGCCTGGAGGGGGTAAGGCAACCCCACCCCATGTCATACCAGCTCCTGTCAGTGTGGCAAGCGTGGGAGGCACCTGTCCCTTATGCTCTGACTGCCTGGGTCACACGGTGGCCCTGTGCTGCCAGGTCCTTGCATATTAGAGTCCTGGAGCTGACATGAGAAAGTTCCATAAACTGAGTATCTCACATAATAGAAATTTGTTGCCTCACAGTTCTGGAGGTGAAGTCCAGGATCAAGCTGTCGGCAGGCAGGGCTGGTTCCTTCTGAGGCTGTCGGGAAGACTCTTACCAGCCTCTCTCCTAGCTTCTGGCAGTTTGCTGGTCCCTTCTGGCATTCCTGGTTTATAAACACATCGCCTGGAATTCTGCCTTTATCTTTACCTGGCATTCACCCTGTGTGTATATCTCTGTGCCCAAATGTTTCTTTCCGTGAGACCATGAGTCATATTAGATTAGGGACCACCCTAATGACCTCATCTTAACTTTGTGAAAATTGTCAGAATCCAAATGGAGTCACTTGTGTCAAGCCCCAACAAATGAATGTGGGGCAGGACATGAAGGGAGGGTTCTTATGCACGTATGCTTGAAGACAAGAACAGACAAAAATACTCTGCAAAAAACACAGCCTTGCACAAAGGCCACTGCAACCACACAGAGAAAAACCTTCTAAAAAGACATCTGGCCAACAACTGCCTGTCCACCCTTGTTATTGATCCTTGGAGCCATGGACAATTGTTTTAAAACAGCTAATCCTCCTCATTTTTCCTCTTAAAACTCTTGTCTTCCTTTTCCTCTCTGAAAATACCCACCATGTTCCTATTATAATACTTACTCCTGAATAAATATCATTTTCATTTAGAGATCCTTTCTGTCTGACAACTCGATCATCTGCAAAGATTCTATTTCCAAAAAAGGTCACATTCACAGATACCAGAGGTCAGGACATATAAATCTGGGGGGAAGGGACACAATTTAACCCACAGTGGTCTATAAAACGGGGGTGGCATGAGCCTGCAGGGCTGTTTGGGATCACAGGTGTCATTCCACTCTAGTGCTGAGAGCTGGGTGGACACAGGCTGAGTCTCCACAGGGCTGGCTCTTCCCATGACTGGCTTATCTGCCAGGAGGTGGTGTGACCTGGACCCTGGCCTGCAGTTCTAGAGTACCCACCCTGTGGCTTCAGAAGCCCAGGAGCTTCTGGCTGGTCCTAGCCCTGGCTGGCTGGATTTCCTGCATCGCTGAATGAAGCTAGGGGTTCCCTGAAACTCTGTGGTCAGCTGTAGTTTTCATGTTCATGACCTTGCAGTTAAGGAGGAAAAAGTCCAGCTTCCTCAGTTTCTCCGTTCATGTACCATGTTGTTGACGTAATATGAGATGTTGGTTTAGTCTAGTTACTGCATGAGGACTGAGACATCTCATTTTAGGTTCTCAGTACTCCCTAGCCAATCCTATGTGCTCCAAGATCCAGGATCACTGGCAAGGGAAGTGGAGCCAAGGTTCATGCCTGAGCAGGAAGGGTTTAGCTCCAGGCAAGGAAGGAGAACCCCAGGGTGGCTTGAGTTGGGAGCCCAGCCAAGAGCTCCATGGCCTTGAACAAGTGAAGCTTCCTGTGTGCAGGGGCCATCGAGGTGGGCAGGGCCAAGACATGGATGTGAACTGGGAGGTTTGCACTGTGCAGAATGGGCAGGGCAGCTGCTGAAAAGAGTGGCAGGGGCCAGTTTTAAATTACCCTTCTAATGTCCATCCGTCATGTACCAGAGGAGGATGGGATACCAGAGTGAGGAACTGACTTTCCGGGGCATGAAGCCAGGTCAGGCTAGGGCCCAACCAGAAGCAGTTCTACCATGGAGTCTCACGGCACACAGAGGCCAGCACCCCCTCGTCTTACTCAGTAGCTCGTCAAAGGCATCACCTCTAGGGTCATCTCTTCTGAAGGGCCTCACCTCCGGGGACATCAACTCCAGGGGGAGAGATACCTTCAGGGACCTCAAATCCGATGGGGAGCATCATCTCCAAGGGGACATGATCTCCAAGGAACACCACCTCCAGCAGCATCACCTCCAGGGGGACGTCACCTTCGAGGAACACCACCTCCAGGGAACAGCACCTCCATGGGGACATCATTTCCGGGACAGCATCTCCAGGGGGACATCATTTCCAGGGGACAGCACCCAGAATCATCTCTAAGGAACGACACTTCCAGGGCATCAACTCTAGGAACATCACCTCTAGCGGACATCACCTCCAGTGGACAGCACCTCTGGTGGGGGGACATCATTCTAGTGGACATCACCTCCAGGGGAACATCACCTCTAAGGAACACCACCTCCAGGGGGCATCACCTTCAGGGAGAATCATCTCCAAGGAATATCACTTCCAGGGATATCAACTCCAGGGTGACATCACCTTCAGGGACATCAACTCTGAGGGGGCATCAATTCCAGGGGGATGTCATCACCAAGGGACATCATCTCCATGGGACATCAACCAGGCAGAAAACACGTCCATGAAACATCACCTCCATGGACATCAACCCAAGGAAGATCACTTCCAGGGACGTCAACTCTGGGGGAGCCATCACTTCTAGGGGGCATCAACTCCAACAGGATATCACCTTCGTGGGTAGATCACCTACAAGGAGCATCGCCTCCAGAGGATATCAACCTGAGAGGTGGGGGCATCACCTCCAGAAGTCATCACCTCCTGGAACATCACCTCCAGATCATTAACTTGGGTGGCAGGGAGTCATCACTTCCAGGGGTCTTGCTAGGGTCATTGCACCTGACACAGACCAGGTGCTGCAATCCTCTGCAACATTTGGGAAAAATGTCCCTTTTCCTTCCAATGTCAGTAACTTTCTTATATTTCATTTTTCTTGTAAGTACACTTAGTCTTACAATAATAAAACTGTACTATTGTTCTTGACCCTGAACACTGCTCCTTTCGTATCCTTTGAAAGTTCTGTCCTCTGTAAGAAATTTATATGCAGAGCGGGGTAGATGGGAAGGAGGATGGACTGGTTCCCTGCCTTTCACAGGTGGTTCTGTTTGGTTCCTTTGCTATCTCTCTTCCCCAGACATCGTCTATGTGTCCCAGCGCCTCCTCCCACTGCATCTCTCTGGCACTTTTCTCGCTCCCTGAGTCCTTTAATTTCCCCATCTGTTTCCTCTGCCTTGCATCTCCCCCTCTAATCTTAGTTGACAAGCCTCTTTCAGCATCAGCAGCAAGAGTGGTGAATGTGCCTTTGTTTGCCTTTCTTGAATCCTAATCGTGGAGACATCTGGACACAGCTGGAGAGAGTAAATGATGGACGCTCCTGTCAGTGCTGATAGGGAGCAAACAAGGGGGAGAGTAATGAACTCAATTCTTCTGGCTCCCCATCAAAATTGGCTTCCTGTAAACCCGCATGGTGTGGTATGCCTCAGACTGACCAAGAAAGGAAAGTCAGGATGCACCCTGTGGAAAGGAAGCGTCTTTCCTTGCCTGTCTCTGCACCCACCGCCCTTGGAGGTGCCTCTTTGCACCGTGTCTTAGGATGTGAATCAGTGCTGAGGTTTAGAATGCATGGCTACATGATGACCCACCTGCAGTGACCACGATCAGAGCGAGCACAGTCTTTGGAAGCACATACGGGGTGCTCAAGCACTCCAATGCCGAAGGGATTCGTTCGGTACGTAGTTAGGGTTTGATGGTGGAGAAGAGACAGCAGACACAGACGTTGTTCTAGAAGGAGAATCAGCGCATTGCTGGTGGTGCCCGCGGCTTTTTGCCCCCCAACAGTTGTTCCCCAACCCCATTTCTTCTTCCCTCCTAGAGATGGCCCATTGGGTCAGGAGGTAGGAACAGATCCCAATACTTAGGGAGAGTACATTGTTCTGCTAATTTCAGTTGATAAATGATAATGCCTTATAGACAATCTTGAAAGTCTGAATCCGCTTTATCAGATACTCATTCTCCAGCCTTCCTTGTGCAAGGGTTGGGCCTATGACATTGACATCCTTATGCCCAAAAAGATGTAAGCAGCGAACTGCAGGAAGACTTCTGGCAAAGATTTTTCCTCCTAATAAAAACAATGGATGTGAGGGGAGAGTTCCCCAGTGCTATTCTTCTCCCTTTGTTTGGATGTGGAATGGAGACATGATTCCTAGACCAGTGTGGTGTGGGCATAAGGCTGAGAGTTTTCATAGCAGAAGAAAGATAGAAAGAGACGGAGCCTGATGGCACTACTGAGCTGAAAGAATAATCTCGAGACTACTTAACTTCGGAATTCTTGTCAACGATACATACCCTGAGGATTCAAATCATGTGGGTGGATTTTCTGTTACTTGAAGGTGTAAAGATCCTAAGTGATGTGTCATTTACAAAATAAATTTCTACACATCAAGTACTACTAGTGACACAGAAAGTTACCATCAGAGATCTGGTGGGAATCCAGAACTCCATCTGGCAATACTAAGGCAAACTTTGCATTTCTCCTGCAAAGAAGTGTCACAGAAATCAGCTAAGACAGAAGATTTGAATAAGATGCAAAGTTTCCTTAGCATAATGCAAAAAAAAAAATTATGAATTCACACTGAAAATCACTTTCCATACAAACACCCAGGAAAATCCCAAGCTGAATGATGAAAGAAAATCAAAATATGCCAACAGTGAGATGACACAGGTGTCAGAATTATCGGACAAAGATTTCTAAAGTAGCCATTATGAATATATTCAACAAGCAATTACAAGTATGCTTGAAATAAATAAAAAGTAGTTTGAGCAAACAAAATGTAAAGTCCCAGCAATAAAATATAAGATCCAAAGGCTGGGTCTGTAATTGCAGCACTTCGAGAGGCTGTGGCCCATAAATCGCTTGAGCTCTGTAGTTTGAGAGCATTCTGGACAACATGATGTAACCCCATCTGTACAAAAATACAAAAGTTAGCTGAATATGGTGGTGCATGCCTGTAGTCCCAGCTACCTGGGGGGGCTGAGGCAGGAGGACTTGAACCCAAGAGGTCAAGGCTGCAGTGAGCTTAGATCATGCCACTGGACCCCACCTGGGTGACAAAACGAGGCCATGTCTCAAAAAAAAAAAGATTTAAAAAATAACCAAATGAAAATTTTAGAACTTAAAAACATAAAATAACTAAAATGTTACAAAAATAAGTAGATATACTCAACAGAAAACAGTGGTAGCAAACTAAAGATCAGAAGAAACACAAAGTTAACAGGAAACTCTCCAAATAATTGAAAACTAAACAGCACACACACTCAAAAATAGTTCATAGGTAAAAAAGGAAGTCTCAAGGGAAATTAAATATATATATATATATATATATATATATATTCAAGTAAATAAAGCTGAAAATACAACATAGCAAAATGTTTGTGACAGAGCTGTAGCTGTGGTAGAGGGAAGCTGATACCACTGAATGTATCCATTAGAAAGAAGTGAAGTATTCAATTAAAAATCCAACCTCCCCTCAGGAACCCATAAAAGAGGAGAGCAAACTAAACTCAATAAAACAAGAAGAAAGAAAACCATGAAGAGTTGAATTCAGTAAAATTGAAACCAGAAAAGCAGTAGAGAAAATCAGAGATGTCTGGAGACATGAAAAACTAGACAACCCTCTGGGAAGACTGCCTACGACGTACGGAATGACACCACGCCAAGGACGCTACATCTTAATTCCCAAAGCCCGTGAATACACTAGTTTACACGGAGCAGAGGAATTAAGGTTGCCGACAGATGACATTAGCTGGGATTATCCAGGTGGGCCCAGTGCAATCATTAAGTATCCTCACAGCTGAAAGAGGAAATCGGAAGAATCAACCAGTGAAGTGGCGTCATGAGAAAGACAGCCTAAGTGGCTGGTTTTGAAGATGGGGAAGGGCAGCATGACCCAAGCAATACGGGTGACTTCTAGAAGCTGGAAAATCAAGGCGACAGACTCCCCCAGGACATCTAAAAAGAAGTGCATCCTGCTGACACTGATCTTAGCCCAGTGAGACGCAGGTTAGCTTTCTGACTTACGTAACTGCAATATAATACATGTGTGGGGTTTCTTACGGTCACTCAGTTTGTGGCCACTTGTCATATCAGAAAAGGGAAAATATATTCTGCAATCACACACGCAGTAGAAAAAAGTATACAGAAAATATTATCAGCTGGTAACTTGGATCCACACAAAGGAATAAAAAATAGTGACTATTGGGAAATTATTTAAAAATTTTTTTCTTAAATATCTTTATAATGCAATTGAGAATTTAAAGAAGAAAATAATAATATACTGTGGGGTTTCTAACACAAGTAGAAGTAAGGTGAAGGACGATGATGGCACAGAAGACGACACAGAGGAGGGGAAACATTTTGTAAGAATCTTACAGTATGCACACACTTGTGTGATAACTGAAAGTAGAATGCAGCCATTTAAACACAGTTTATTTAAACCCTAGATCAACTACTGAACAACCAATTAACTCAAATGAAGGCAAAACAAAGAGAGGAAAAGGAAAAAAAGACAAAAAAACAAATGATATAAAGTACAACAGTCACATGACACAATGCTTTGCAAACAGCATGCCTCACCAGGCTCATCTATATCCGTGGGTGCTGTATGTCCCAGAGGATACAGTGGGGCTGGCAGGAGACAGTATCCGAGGTCGAATTTACCATCAATTAATTCACAGTGATTTCAACCTGTCTCCCTGGCTAATAACTTTTGTGTTTGTTTGTTGATTTTTTCTTGAGGCCATGAACATTTGCTTTTCCTTTTCTTTTTCTGTTTTTTTTTTTTTTTAATTTTTTTGAGACGGAGTCTCATCTCTGTCACCCAGGCTGGAGTTCGGTGGCTCGATCTCAGCTCACGACAACCTCCACCTCCCAGGTTCAAGTGATTCTCCTGCCTCAGCCTCCCGAGTAGCTGGAATTACAGGCATCCGCCACCATGCCCAGCTAATTTTTGTATTTTTAGTAGAGACAGGATTTCTCCGTGTTGGCCAGACTCATCTCAAACCCCTGACCTCAGGTGATCCACCTGCCTCGGCCTCCCAAAGTGCTGGGATTACAGGCATGAGCCACCACGCCCCGCCAAATATTTCTTCACAACCTTATATACCAGACAAAGAGAAAAGGCCCAATAAACACTGATTGGACATGAAACAAATATGGGGAGAAGGAGATAAATCCATGGAAAAGAGACACAGTTCGGAAAAAATGTATTAAAGATGGTAAGAAAAGAGAAATAAAATCCCGTTAGCTGGAAAGAGGTTTTGCAAGGCTCCTCGGACCTGACCCAGCCCCTTGGTGGTCTGGCTGAGCCTCTGTCCCGCTGCTCCTGGGCTGGAGGGCTGCTCTTGTCACACACACTGAGGGAACCTGAGGGAACGTAGCCTCAGCCCCAGAGGTGTCCCCAAGGGGAGCAGCACGCAGGCCATCTGTGCCAAGTGCAGGGGAAGGGGGAGAGGACTGAAGACCATGTCCTCACCCTGCTCCGGAGGTGGGCACATGGGGCGAGGAGAGAGTGCTGCAGCCACAGAGGGTGGGGGGTGCTCAGAGGAAGAGGCCTGAGGGGCAGGCCAACGTCTGGAAGATACGAAGATGAGACCCAGAGCACTCTGAGGACTTCCCAGGGTCACCTAAGGAAGAACAAAGACCCTCTCCTCCGTGATCTCCTGCCTCTTAGTTAAGTGATCTTCCCTGGGTCCTCCCATATTCATAAGTTGAAGCCCAACCCCAAGGTGATGGTGTTGGGGGAGGGGCCTCGGGGAGGTGGTGGGGTCAGGGTGGAGCCCTCCTGCTAGGATGGACCCTGGAGAACTGGCTTTACTCTCTTCCTACCATGTGGGAATGCAGTAATGATGGCACCAGAGCCCAAGCCCCAGAACCTGACCAAGCTGGCAGCCTCATCTTGGACTTCCAGCCACCAGGCTGATAAATGAATGCCTGGTGTTCTCATTGTCATGGTGGTCAATGGTCATGGTGGCTGGGGCTGACCGGGACCTCCGGCTCTGGCACACAGCCTTACCTGGGACACCTGTCACTCAGATGGAGAAGCCTGGACACGCAGCCTTACCCGGGACACCAGTCACTCGGATTGAGAATCCTGGACACACAGCCTCACCTGGACACCAGTCACTCAGATGGAGAATCCTGGACACACAGCCTCACCCAGGACACCTGTCACTCCGATGGAGAATCCTGGACACACAGCCTCACCCAGACACCAGTCACTCCAATGGAGAATCCTGGACACACAGCCTCACCTGGGACACCTGTCACTCCAATGGAGAATCCTGGACACACAGCCTCACCCAGACACCAGTCACTCCAATGGAGAATCCTGGACACACAGCCTCACCTGGGACACCTGTCACTCCAATGGAGAATCCTGGACACACAGCCACACCTGGGACACCTGTCACTC
>PVKV010021537.1:0-37488 GCA_004027835.1 Alouatta palliata
TTACTGTAGCTTTGTAGTATAGTTTGAACTCCGGTAGTGTAATGCCTCCAGCTTTGTTCTTTTTGCTTAGAATTGACTTGGCTATGCGGGCTCTCTTTTGGTTCCATATGAAGTTTAAGGTGGTTTTTTCCAGTTCTGCGAAGAAGGTCATTGGTAGCTTGATAGGGATAGCGTTGAATCTGTAAATTACTTTGGGCAGCATGGCCATTTTCAAGATATTGATTCTTCCTAGCCATGAACATGGAATATTTCTCCATCTGTTTGTGTCCTCTGTTATTTCATTGAGCAGCGGTTTGTAGTTCTCCTTGAAGAGGTCCTTTATGTTCCTTGTTAGTTGTATTCCTATTTATTTGATTCTCTTTGTAGCAATTGTGAATGGCAGTTGGTTCTTGATTTGGCTCTCTTTAAGCTAAAGGAGTAACATAAGTTATGCAGTAGTTTTGTTTGGAGGCCTTAAGTATTTTTGTTTTTGGAGTCTCGTAATTTTAGTAGAATATGTCTTTGAGTTGATCTTTCTAGGTGTTAAATCACATGAATTCTTAAGTACTTTTATTAAGTCCTTTTGTTTTTCAAGACCTTTTAAACACTTTTTATAAATGCGTGAACTTTTTCTTTATGAAGATTATTTTACTTTATTAAGGTGAGGTCTGACTCTGTCACCCTGGTTGGAGTACGGTGGCATGATCCTGGCTCACTGCAACCTCTGCCTCCCAGGCTCAATGATTCTCCCACATCAGCCTCCTAAGTAACTGGGACCACAGGCACATGCCACCATGCCTGGATAATTTTTGATAGTTTGAGTAGAGACAGGGTGTGATGGTAAATATTGAGTGTCAACTTGACTGAAGGATGCAAGATATTGTTCTTGGGTATGTTTTGAGGGTGTTTCCAAAAGAGATTAACATTTGAGTCAGTGGACTGGGAGGGACAGACCCACTCTTAGTCCAGGGCTCTTAGTCCAGGGGGGCACCGTCTAATATCTGCCAGTGCAGCTAAAGTAAAACAGGCAGAAGAAAGTGGAATTAGCAGACTTGCTGAGTCTTCTAGCCTTCATCTTTCTCCTGTGCTGGATGCTTCCTGCCCTCAAACATTAGACTCCAAGTTCTTAAGCCTTTGGACTCTTGGACTTACATGAGTGCTTTGCCCGGGGCTCTTAGGCCTTTGGCCACAGACTGAAGGCTACTATACTGTCGGTTTTTCTGCTTTTGAGGTTTTGGGACTTGACTGGTTTCCTTGCTCCTCAGCTTACAGATGGCTTATTGTGGGACTTCACTCTGTGATTATGTGAGTAAGTACTCTCTTATAAACTTTCTTTTATGTATACCTCCATCCTACTAATTCTGTTCCTCTAGAGAACCCTGATTCATAGGGTTTCACCATTTTGTCCAGGCTGCTCTCAAACTCCTGAGTTCAGGCAATTTACCCTCCTCACTTCCCAAAGTGTTGGGATTACAGGCATGAGCTGCTGCGCCCTGCCCTGATGGTAATTTTAGGTTAATCTTAAGCCTGCTTCTAGCATCCTTCTCTCTTTTGGGAAGTTTCTCAGTTTTTCTTGGAATGTCTCCTTTTTTTGCATGAGTGGTTGTGACAGGAGCCAGAAGGATAGCTTACTGAGATTTGTGTTTATTTTTTCTTTTTCTTTCTTTTTTTTTTTCTTTTTCTTGAGACAAGGTCTCACTCTGTCACCCAGGCTGGAGTGCAGTGGCATAATCTCAACTCATTGCAACCTCTGCCTCCCAGGTTCAAGCATTTCTTCTGCCTCAGCCTCCCAAGTCACAGGGATTACAGGTGCACACCACCACGCCCAGCTAATTTTGTATCTTTAGTAGAGACAGGGTTTCACCATGTTGGCTAGGCTGGGTCTTGAATTCCTGACCTCAAGTGATCTACCTGCCTTAGCCTCCCAGAGTGCTGGGATTACAGGTGTGAGTCCCCACGCCTGGCCTATTTTTCTATTTGCAGATAATTTGAAGTTTGTTTTCCAATTATGTTGAGGGCATTAATTTTATGTAGTTCTATTTGTTCTTTTTTTATATGTATGTATAATTTATTTTTTTAAAGGATATTGTGTTGCACCACTCCAATTTATTTGGCTGTTATTACCTAGACTTGCTGTTATTCTGAAGTCTCGAGCGAAAGAAAGGATTTAAGAATGATTCTAAGGATTTTTACCTAAAGCAATTGCAAGGATAGAATTGTATCAGTTGAAATTGGGAAGGCTGCAGGAGCAACTGGATGTAAAGGTAAGATCAGATACTCAGTTTCGAGTTGTGTTTAAGATTTCTATTTGATATCGAAAGGGAGAGATTCAGAAGGGCAGTTGGATAAATGAGCCTGAAATTTAGGAGAGATATCTGATTTGGAAGTATAAATTTGTGAGTTATTAACAGTAGATGCTATTTACAACCATGGAACCAGATGAGATCACCTAGAGTCAGTATGGACAACAGAACATAACCAAGCACGGAACACTGGGATCTTCTGCATTGTTTGGTTGGGGATATGAGAAGGAATAAGCAAGGGCTTATTGATCAGCTGCTGATTTCTTGGTCAATCGGTAGCTCACTCCTTGGTCAACAAGGAGTGAACTACGAAAGTCAGGTGCCCTGGAAGCCACATAATCATTTTTAACAAGAAGGGAGGGAAAAGAAAGAAGGGGAAATGTTACTGATACTACTGATAGTTCAAGTGTGATGAGCCGTTAGAATTAAGAACTGGATTTAACAACACATAGGTCATTGATAACATTGGCAAGAGCAGTTTGTGGAATTAAATTATAATTAGTGATGCAATACTTTTAAATTATTTGTTGTCAGTTTGGTGCCCTTGGCATATGAGCAGGATGAATATGATCCAAGTAGCCTGGCCTCTGGCCTTCATTTGTTTTAAAAGAACTGCTAACCTTTGTTCTAATTTTGTATACTGGATTTCCATGTAATATTTTCTTTGGGATTGGTAGTTGTAGGGGTCCGCTATAAAATAAATAAATACACTAACAATTTCAAAAATAATAAATTTTTAAAGAATACATTACTGGATGTAAATTTTTAAAAAATTAATCAATGGGAATTTTTTGTTTTAATACAGTCTCTAATTCTAGTATCAAATGAAGTAGACTTTGACTAGAATGCGTGGGCTTGTTTTAGCTTCTCTTAATGTATAAGCTTAAAGCTTTTTTAGGTTTTATGTATGCCTTCAGACTCATTCATTCTTTAAATTTGTCAGACTCTTCTAATGTTCACATATTATAATCTTTCTGTTCTCAGCACTTACGCTGATCCTTAACATATAGTTGATATTTAGTCAGTGTTTTTTTAAATAGAAAAAAATGGACTCTATGGGGGTAGACTTTGGCTTACTTTGTCTCATTTCTTTTCTTGTAGTACTTCTGCTGGCCTCTCTCTCAAGCAGTAGAAGAATAAGGAGAAAAGTAGTTTCTTTGAGGCTATAAAAACCCTTGAGTTGGTTTCACTTTAAGCTTAAAAGATTTTTTTTATCATTTTACCTCTAAAATTTGATTTTCATTTTTCTTTTTAAGATGTATTTTCTGAAGCCTCCTTTTGTGCATTTTAAATGAACCCATATTTAGTAACCGTTCTTAGCAATACCTTTTTCTATTTTCTTAAGAAATCTGATATGTTATTTTATGCCTATGTGGTATTTAGGGAGGCAGATGGCATAATAGAAGGAGAAATGAGCAGTCCATCAAACCAGGGCCAACTTCTGCCACTTTCATTCATCTTTTTAGTAAATAATTATTGAATATCTATCTTCTGTGTGCCAGGTATTTATTATAACTTTGTGTTTGTTTTTGTGTTTTAATTAATGGACTTTATTTTCTTAGAAATGCCATTTTCACAAATTATTTTCTTTTAGATACTAAGATCTAGTCTGTAATAAAATATTAAGTACTTTAATTAATGAGCAATATTAAAAAATTAATATAATCAAAATATAGGCTTTATAAAAATTGAAAATACTGGTGGGTGTGGTGGCTCACATCTATAATACCAACGCTTTGGGAAGCCAAGCCAAGAGGATTGCTTGAGGCCAAGAGATTGAGACCAGTCTGGGAAACAGAGTGAGACCTTATCTCTATGAAAAATAGAAAACATTAGCTGTGCAAAATGCCGTACATCAGCAGTCCTAGCTACTCAGGAGGCTGGGATGTTAGGATTGCTTGTGCCCAGGAGTTGGATATTACAGTGAGCTATAATTGTGCCACTGCATTCCAGCCTGGGTTACAGAGCTATCTGAAAAAAAGAAAAAAGGAAACAAATGACTTTTCCTTGGTTGTTGGAGATTGGTATATTTTGTCATTGAAGATCAAAAGTAAAATTATGAGCATAGAGGAGGCAGAGCAAAATGGCTGAATGGAAACCACTAGGCCAGGCATGGTGCTTACACTGGTAATCCCAGCACTTTGGGAGGCTGAGGCAGGCAGATCACCTGAGGTCAGGAGTTAGAGATCAGACTGGCCAAGTGGTGAATCCCTGTTTCTACTAAAAATACAAAAATTTGCTGGACTTGGTGGCATGTTCCTGTAATCTCAGCTACTCAGTCAGAGGCAGGGGAATCGCTTGAACCTGGGAGGTGGAGGTTGCAGTGAGCTGAGATCATGACAGTGCATTCCAGCCTGGGCAACAGAGCAAGATTCTGTCCCCCCCCCAAAAAAAAAGCCACCAACAGTCATCCCCCCTACAGTAACATCACACTGAACAACTATCCATGTGAAAAAGCACCTTTATGAGAACCAGAAGCAGAAATGAGTGATCATAGTACCTAGTTTTAAAATCATAATAAGGAAAGAGGTACTAAAGAGGATAGGAAAGACTCATCCCCTATCCCCTGGCAGCAGCTGTGGGCCACTGAGACTGTATCTGTATGCTTGGGGAAGGGAAAGTGCAGGGATTATCGGACATTGCATTAGAACTCAGTGCTGCCCTATCACAGTGGAATGCAGCACAGGGTAGAACTCAGATGGTGCCCATTTAGGGAGCATTTAGACCAGCCCTAGTTGGAAATGAATTGTCTATCTCAACGGTCAAAACCTGAGTTGTGGCAAGGCTTGACACGGTGGGTTAAAGTCCTCTGTGGTCTTTGATAAACTTGACAGACACTTGTTTTAGTCTGTTCTGGCACTGCTATAAAGAAATACCTGACATTAGGTAATTTATAGAGAAAAGAGATTTAATTGGCTCACGGTTCTGCAGGCTGTACAGGAAGCATAGTGGCTTCTGCTTCTGGGGAGGCCTCAGGAAACTTACAATCATAGCGAAGGGTGAAGGGGAAACAGAAACATCTTACATATCCAGAGCAGAAACAAGCAGTTGAGAGAGTTGCCACACACTTGTAAACAACCAAATCTCAAGAGAACTCACTATTGCAATGATAGCACCAAGGGGGGTGGCATTAAACCATGAGAAACTGTTTCCATTATCTAATCACCTTCTACCAGGTCCCATCTCCAACACTGGGGATTAAAATTCAACATCAGATTTGGGTGAGGACACAGACCCAAATCATATGAGCAGTCTAGGACACAAGGACTGCAGTTCCTGGGCTAGCCTTGGTGCTATACCATACTGGGCTCGGAGATAGTGGATTTGCGGTTCATGTGACCTAGTGAGACACCAGCTGCGAGGGCCAAGTGAGTGTCTGTGTCGCCCCTCCTTCATCCTGCTGCAACCCTAGGCAGTGTAGCTCAAAACTCTAAGAAAAACTCTTTCCTTCTGCTTGAAGAAAGGAGAAAGAGTGTAAACATGACTTTGTTCTTCCAACTTGGATACCAACTCAGCCACAGTAGATAGGGACCAGGTAGAATTCTGAGGCCTCCATTTCGGGTTTTATCTCCTGGATGACATTTCTAGACACATCGTAGGCCAGAAGGAAATCCAGTTTTGAAGGGAAGTACTTAGTCCCTGCAGGATTTATCACCTGCTGACAAAAGTGCCCTTGGCACTTAAATAATCAGCAGTAGTAGCCAAGCAGTACTCACTGCTGGTCTCAGATGAGATTCAGAGCTATGCTGGCTTCAGGTGTGACCCAGCACATTCCAGCTATGGTGGCTACAGGTAATGACTTTTTCTGCTTGAGGAAAGGAGGAAGGAGACTAAGGGGATTTTGTCTTGCAGCTTGGATAACAGCTCAGCCACAGTAGGGTACCAAGTGGAGACTTTTGCTCATGGGGTCCCCACTTCTAGGCCCTGGCTCCTGGATGGCATTTCTGGACCTGCCCTGGGCCAGAGGGAAGCCCGCTATCCCAAAAGGAGAGACTCAGGACTGGCAGCATTTACCATAAGCTGACTGAAAAGCCCTTGGGCCTTGAATGAACATTGGTGGTAGCCAGACCATACTCCCTTCAGGGTCGGGGCAGCAGTGGCCATAGGGTGAGACTTCTCTACTTGAGGAAAAGGGAAGACTGGGAAGAACTTTGTCTTGTGGGTCAGATGCTAGCTTAGCCACGGTAGAATAGAGCACCAGGTAGATTCCTAAGCTTCCTGATTCCCCACCCTGGCTCCTGAATGGCACCTCTGGATCTGTCGAGGGCCAGGAGCAACTTGCCTGAAGGAGACAGGATATAAACCTGGCTGGATTTGTCACCTGCTGATTGTACAGCCCTTAGGACTTCAGAGAATACAGGTGGGGTAGCCAGGCATTGGTCACTGTAATTTTTGGTGAGACCTCGTGTGTTCTGGCTTTCAATCTGATCCAAAGCAGTACAACTAGTGGTGATCACAGGGATGCTTGTTTTACCTCTTCCCCAGCTCCAGGCAGCTCTGTATATAGAGACTCTGTTTGTTAAGGGAAAAGAACAGAAGTATCTGCCAGGGAATCCAGGGAATTGTGGATATTACCCAAGACCACCAAGGAGATACCTCAATGAGCCAGCAAGTGCTACAACATTACTGGCCTTGGGGTACTTCCTAATGCAGGTATTACTGCAGTGTCCAAAGACCAAAAATCATAACACTCAAGTCCCTTTGAATACTTGCAAAGCCTTCCCAAGAATGATGGGTACAAACAAGTCTAGACTGTGAAGACTATGATAAATAACTCTTTAATGCCCAGGCACCAATGAATATCTACAAGCATGAAAACCATCCAAGAATACATGATCTCACCAAACTAAATAAAGCACCAGTGACCAATACCAGAGAGGCAGAGATATGTGACCTTTCAGACAGAGAACTCAAAATAACTGTACTGAGGAAACCCAGAGAAATTCAAGATAGTGCAGAGAAGAATTCACTATCCTATGAGATAATTTTAACAAAGAGATACAAATAATTAAAAAGATCAAGCAGACCAGGTGTGACATGGCAACATGGCAAAACCCCATCTACTAAAAATACAAAAAATTAGCTAGCTGCAGTGGCACATGCCTGTAGTCCCCGCTACTCAGGAGGCCAAGATGGCTGGATCACTTGAGTCTGGGAGGCAGAGGTTGCAGTGAGCTGAGATTGCACCACTGCACTCAAAATATTAAAACAAAAACAAAAACAAAACAAATTCCAGAGTTGACAAATGCAATTGACACACTGAATAATGCATGAGAGTCTATTAACAGCAAAAGTGATCAAGCAGAAAAATTAGTGAGCTTGAAGATGGGCTGTTTAAAAATATACGGTCAAAGGAGACAAAAGAAATGAGAATAAAAAAGAATGAAGTATGCTTATGAGATCTAGAATGTAGCTTCATAAGGGCAAATCTGAGACTTTGACCTCAAAAAGGAGATAAAGAAAGAGATGGGGTAGAAAGCTATTCAAAGAGATAATAGAGAACTTCCCAAACCTACAGAAAGTTATTAATATTTAAGTACAATAAGATTATAGAACGCTAAGCAGATTTAACTCAACTAAGACTACCTGAAGACATTTAATAATCAAACTCCCAAAGGTCAAGGATAAAGAAAGGATCCTAAAAGCAGCAAAAGAAAAAAAATAACATACAATGGAGCTTAATACATCTGGCTTTTTCAGTGAAAACCTTGCAGGCCAGGAGAGAGTGGCATGACATATTTAACATGCTGAAAGAAAAAAAATATGGAATAGTATATCTGGCAAAAATATCCTTCAAACATAAAGGAGAAATACTTTTCCAGGCAAACAACCTGAGGAACTTCATTGACATCAGACCTGTTGTACAAGAAATGCTAAAGGGAGTTTTTATGTGTGAAAGAAAAGGATGTTAATGAGCAATAAGAAATCATTTGAAGATACAAAACTCACTGGTAATAATATGTACACAGGAAAACAAAGAATACTGTAACACTGAAGTTGTGGTGTCTAAACTACTCATATCTTAAGTTGAAAGATGAAAAGGTGAACTGATGAATAATAACTACAACAAATTTTTAAGACATAGTACAGTGAGATATAAATAGAAACAACATGAAATTAAAAAGTGGGGAGACAAAGGTAAAGTGTAAAGTTTTTGTTAACAGAGCTATATTAACCAAAACAGCATCATAGTGGCATAAAAATAGACACTGGGCGTGGTGTCTAAAAATAGGCTGGGCGTGGTGGCTCACACCTGTAATCCCAGCACTTTGGGAGGCTGAGGGGGCAATCATGAGGTCAAAATATCTAGACTCTTCTGGCCAACATGGGAAACCCCATCTCTACTAAAAATACAAAAATTAGCTGGGCATAGTGGCATGCACCTGTAATCCCAGCTACTCGGGAGACTGAGGCAGAAGAATCACTTGAACCCAGGAGGCAGAGGTTGCAGTGAGCTGAGGTCATGCCACTGCACTCCAGTCTGGTGACAGAGCAAGACTCCGTTTGCAAAAACAAACAAATAAAAAATAGACACACAGACCAATGGAACACAATAGAGAATCTGGAAGTGAATCTGTACATCTACGATGAATTCATTTTCAACAGAGCTACCAAGAACATACAGTGAGGAAAAGACGGTCTCTTTAATAAATGGTGCTGAGAAAACTGGATATCCATATGTAGAAAAATGAAACTGGCCCCTGTTTCTCACCATATAAAAAATCAAATCAAAATAGACTAAAGACTTAAATATAAGAATTCAAACTGTAAGTACTAAAGGAAATATTTTGGGAAACACTCCAGTACTTTGGGCAAATATTTCTCCGCAAGCACAGGCAGCCAAAGCAAAAATGGACAAATAGGATTATATCATGTTGAAAAGCTTCTGTGTGGCAACAAAAGAAGACATTCAAACCTCAAACAAGTAAATGAAAAGGTGCTCACCATCACTGATTAGTCTGTTCTCATGCTGCTGATAAAGACATACCTGAGACTGGGCAATTTTCAAAAGAAAGGGGTTTAATGGACTTACAGTTCCACATGGTTGGGGAGGCCTCACAATCATGGTGGAAGGCAAGGAGGAGCAAGTCATATTTTACATGGATGGCAGCAGGCAAAACAGGGAAGCTGCCTTTTTTTTTTTGCTTTTGAGACAGAGTCTGTCTCTGTTCCCAGGCTGGAGTGCAGTGGTGCAATCTTGGCTCACCACAACCTCTGCCTCAAGTGATTCTCCTGGCTCAGCCTCCTGAGTACCTGGGACTACAGGCGTGCACCACCACTCCCAGCTAATGTTTGTATTTTTAGTAGAGACGGGGTTTCACCATGTTGGAAAGGATGATCTCAATCTGTTGACCTTGTGATCCGTCTGCCTTGGCCTCTCAAAGTGCTGGGATTACAGATGTGAGCCACCATGCCTGGCTGGAAACTCCCATTTTTTTTTCTTTCCTAGGTTACACCCATTTCCTGACAAACTCCTGTTTTTAAAACCGTTAGATCTCGAGACTCATTCACAAGAACAACTCAGGAAAGACCTGCCCCTATAATTCAATCACTTCCCACTAGGTTCTTCCCACCACATGTGGGAATTATGGGAGTTACAATTCAAGATGAGATTTGGATGGGGACACAGCCAAACAATATCACTGATTATTAGAAAAATTCAAATCAGAACTACAGTGAGATATCCCATTCCAGCTAAATGGCTTATATCCCGAAGACAGGCAATAACATGCTGGTGAAGATGTGAAGAAAGGGGAGCCCTTGTTCCTTGGTGATGGGATTGTAAAGTAATATAACCATTATGGAAGATGGTTTGGAGTTTCCTCAAAAAAACTAAAAATAGGGCTAACTGTGCTCCAGCAATCTCACTGTTATGTATATACCCAAAAGGAAGGAAATTGGTATGTTGAATAGATATCTGCACTCCCCTCTTTATTGCAACACTATTCACAATAGCTAAGATTTGGAAACAACCTATGTGTCCATCAAGAGATGACTGGATAAAATGTGGTACACTGTACAATAAAAATGGAATTTAATTTGAAGAAAATCAGTCAAAACTATACAGTTACATGCAAATTAAACATGCTCCTGAATGACTTCTTAGTAAATAATGAAATTAAGGCAGAAAACAGAAGTTATTTGAAATTAATGAGAACAAAGATAAAACACATCAGAATCTGTGGGACACAGGTATGGCAACATTAAGAGGGAAATTTATGGCACTAAACATCCACATCAAAAAATTAGAAAGTTCTCAAATTAACAACCTAACATCACAACTAGAAGAACTAGAGAAGAGCAAACCAACCTCAAAGGTAGCAAAAGACAAAAAATAACCAAAATCAGAGCTGAATTGAAAGAAATTGAAACATGAAAACCATACAAAAGATCAACAAATCCAGGAAATAGTTTTTGAAAGAATTAATATAGATAGACTGCTAACTAGACAAATAAAGAAGAAAAGAAAGAAGACCTAAATAAACAGAATTGAGAAAGAAAACGTTACCACTGACCCCACAGAAATACAGATAACTATTAGAGACTACTATGGACACCTCTATGTATACAAAATACAAACTCTAGAAGAAACGGATAAATTCCTGGACACATACATTCTCCCAACTCAACAAGGAAGAAATGAAATTCCTGAACAGAATGATAATGAGCTCCAAAATTGAATCCACAATAAATAGCCTACCAACCCCCCCCCCCCCCGCAAAAAAAAACCAAGGACGAGACAGATTCATGACTGAATTCTACCAGATGTATAAAGAAGTGCCGGTACCATTCCTACTGAAAATGTTCCAAAAAATTGAGAAGGGATTTCTTCCTAACTCATTCTATGAAGCCAGCATTATTCTGATACCAAAATTGGCAGAGATACAACAACAAAAGTTCAGGCCAATATCTTTGATAAACATAAATGCAAAAATCCTCAACAAAATGTTAGCAAACCTAATTCAGCAGCACATCAAAATGGTAATTCACAATAATCAAGTAGGCTTTATCTCTGGGATGCAAAGTTGGCTCAAAATACACAAATCAATAAAGTGATTCATCACATAAACAGAACTAAAAACAAAAAACACATGATTATCTCAATAGATGCAGAAAAGGCTTTTGATAAAATTGAGCATCCTTTCATGTTAAAAACTCTCAATAAATTAGGCATTGAAGGAATGCAAATAATAAGAGCCAACTATGACAGACCCTCAGCCAGCATTATACTGAATGGACAAAAGTGGAAGCATTCTCCTTGAAAACTGGCAAAAGACCAGAATGCCCTCTCTCACCACTCCTATTAAATATAGTATTGGAAGTCCTGGCCAGGACAGTCAGGCAAGAAAAAGAAATAAAAGACATCCAAATAGGAAAAGAGGAAGTCAGCATATCTCTGTTTGCAGATGACATGGTTCTATATTTAGAAAACTCCATTTTCCTGGCCAAAAAACTCCTTGAGCTGATAAACAACTTTAGCAGAGTTTCAGGATACAAAATCAATGTACAAAAATTAGTAGCATTTCTTTATACCAACATACAAGCGAAGAGCCAAATCAGGAATGCAGTCCCATTTACAATTGCCAGAAAGAGAATAAAATACCTAGGAATACAGCTAACCAGGGAGGTAAATCTTTACAATGAGAATTACAAACACTGCTTAAAGAAATTAGAGATGATACAAACAAATGAGAAAATATTCTGTGTTCATGGATAGGAAAAACCAATGTTATAAAAAAAATGGCCATACTGCTCAACACAATTTATAGATTCAATGTGATTCTGATCAGACTACCAATAACATTCATCACAGAACTGGAAAAAAACTATTTTAAAATTCATATGGAATCCAAAAACAGCCTGAACTGTGAAGGCAATTCTAAGCATGAAGAACAAAGCTGGAGGCATAAAATTACCTGACTTCAAACTATACCCACAGAGCTATAGTAACCAAAACAGTATGGTACTGGTATTAAAACAGGCCCATAAACCAATGGAACAGAATAGAGAGCCCAGATATAATGCCACACACCTACAACCATCTGATCTTTCACACAGCTGACAAAACAAAGCAATGGGGAAAGGACTCCCTATTCTATAAATGATGCTGGGATAACTGGCTAAGCATATGGGGAAGATTGAAACTGGACCCCTTTCTTACACCATATACAAAAACTGACTCAAGAATGTAAAGATGTAAATGCAAAACCTAAAACTATAATAACCCTGGAAGATAACCTAGGCAATACCATTCTGGACATATGAACTGGCAAATATTTTATGACAAAGACACCAAAAGCAATTTCAACAAAAGCAAAAATTGAGAAATGGGATCTCATTAAACTAAAGAGCTTTACACAGCAAAACAAACTATCAACAGAGTAAACAGTCTACAAATGGGAGAAAATATTTACAAACTTTGCTTCTGATAAAGGTCTACTATCCAGAATCTGTAAGGAAAATTAAATTAAACAAATTTTATGAGTGAAACCCAAACACATGAACAGATGTTTTTCAAATGAAGACATACATGCAGCCAACAAGCATATGAAAAAAATGCTGTACATCAGTAATAGAGAAGTGCAAATCAAAACCATAGTGAGCTATCTCATACTAGTCAGAATGGCAATTATTAAAAAATCAAAAAATTGCAGATGCAGTAGAGGTTGCAGAGAAGAGGGAACACCTATACACTGCTGATGGGAGTGTAAATTAGTTCACCCATCGTGGAAATCAGTGTGGCAATTCCTCAAATAGCTTAAAACAGAGCTACTTTAAAACCCAGCCATCCCATTATTGGGTGTATACCCCAAGAAATATAAATCGTTCTATATAAAACATATGCACATGAATGTTCATTGCATCACTTTTCACAATAGCAAAGACATGGAGTCAAGCACTGTGAACGGCAGAATGGGTAAAGAAAATGGGGCGCATATACACCATGGAATATTATGCAGTCATAAAAAACAAGATCATGTCCTTTCCAGCAACATGGATGGAAGTGAAAAACTCTCAATAAATTAGGCATTTTATTATTTCAGAAACCACATTACCACCTTGAAGATGAAGGTCTTCATTATTCTTAGCAAACTAACACAGGAACAGAAAACCAAATACTACATGTTCTCTCTTAGGAGTGGGAGCTAAGTAACAAGGCGTGTGGACACAATGGGGAACAACAGACACTGGGGCAAACTTGAGGTCGCGGGATGGGAAGAGGAACAGGATCACAAATACCTATCAGGTACTATGCTTAGTATCTGGGTAACAAAATAATCTGTATATTAAACCCCCAAGACCTGAGTTGACCTATATTGCAAATATGTATATGTATTCCTGAACCTAAAGTAAAAGTTAAAAGAGGAATTTTTTTAAAAAAGAAAATGGTAAATATACAGAATGGAGTCCTATTAAGCCATAAAAAAGGAATGAGATCCTGTCATTTGAAACAACTTAGGTAGAACTAGAGGACATTTATTAAGTGAAATAAGCCAGGCACAGAAAGACAAACTTCATATGTTCTCACTTATTTGTGGGAGCTAAAAATTAAACAATTGAACTCATGAAGACAGAGAACAGAATGATGGTTACTGGAGGTTAGGAAGGGCTGCAGGGGAGGAGTGGAGTTGTTAATGGTTGCAAAAATATTATTCGACAGAGTAAATAAGACCTAGTATTTGATAGCACAGTAGCATGACTGCAGTCAACTATAATTTATTGTACTTTTCACAACAACTAAGAGTGTAATTGGATTGTTTGTAACACAAAGAAAGGATAAATGGTTGAGGTGATTTATATCCTATTTATTGTGATGTGATTATTATGTATTATATGCCTGTATCAAAATATGTCATGTACCCCATAAATAGATACACTTACTAAGTACCCTTAAAGTTAAAAATTAAGAAGTGAAGTTATGAGCAATCGATAAGGTATAAAATGTAGAAGTAGACTATATAAATGTTAGGCACATTTTAAAATTATTTTATATATTCATTAAAATAGCATCTTGCTGTGTTGCCCAGGCTGGTTTTGAATTACTTGGCTCAAGTAATCTTCCTGCCTTGATCGTTAACATTTTCACATGAGAGGATTGACTTTCTATTTGTAGTTTTCCATAAAGAGAATTTATAAAAAACGTCTAAGCATAATTTATATTAAAAAAGTATTTCTAATATATATATGTTTTTACTCCAATTTTATTTCAGAAACCACATTACCACCTTGAAGATGACAAATAAATCATCGTCATTAACATTTTTAATTTTGTGTATTTCTAGACATGTATATGTGTAACTTTAAGATGCTATTATTTCCTCCCAGATATGGATTCTCAATGCAGAGCCTTTTGGATATGTCCTTTTGTTCATTTATAGATAAGGCAGCTGAGATTTGGAGAGTTTATGACTAGCCCAAAGCTCCTACAAACTCAGGCTGTATTTTCCTGGTATAGTTGAACAACAACAATCTTCAAAGTGATTTTTTACTATGCTACATTTTATTAGTGCATACCACAAAATAGACCAATTAACACTTTTCCTTTGAACTAGCTGAAAATTTTCTTAATGCCATTAATATGTGTTCTATATAATTGAGTTCTCTATAAGTCTGGTGCATTTATAGTGTTTTACCTGTTTTATTTATTTTAAAAATTTTAAAATGTTTTTTAAAATTTTTTTGGGTACATAGTAGGCATATATATGTGTAGGGTACATGAGATTGATACAGGCATGAAATGTGAAATAAGCATATTATGGAGAATGAGGTATTCATTTTCTCATACATTTATACTTTGAGCCACAAACAATTACATTCTTCAAGTTATTTAAAAATATATAATTATTATTGACTATAGTCACCCTATTGTCCTATCAATAGTAGGTCTTTTTTGTTCTTTTTAATTCTTTTTTTGTATCCATTAACTATCCCTACCTAAACACTACCCCTGAGTTCAATTGTTTTCATTTTGAGATCCCACAAATAAGTGAGAACATGTGATGCTTCTTTCTGTGCCTGGCTTATTTCACTTAATATAGTGATCTCCAGTTCCATTCACGTTGCAAATGACAGTATCACATTTTTTAAATGGCTGAATAGTATTCCATTGTGTATATGTACCATATTTTTTTATTCATTCATCTGTTAATGGACACTTAGGTGGCTTACAAATCTTGGCTATTGTAAATAGTGCTGCAATAAACATGGCAGATATCTCTTTGATATACTGGTTTCATTTCTTTTGGGTATGTACCTAGGGGAAAGATTGCCAGATCATACAGTGGCTCAATTTTTAGTTTTTTGAGGACTCTCCAGACTGTTCTCCATAGTAGTACTAATTTTACATTCCCATAAGCAGTGTACAAGGGTTCCTTTGTTATTACCTGTCCTGGATATAAGCCATTTTAACTGGGGTGACATGATGTCTTAGTGTAGTTTTGATTTGGGTTTCTTTAATAGTCAGTGATGTTGAGCATCCTTTCATATGCCTATTTACCATGTGTATGTCTTTTTTTTGAGAAATGTCTATTTAAATATTTTGCCTATTTTTGATCTAATTATTAGATTTTCCCCTGTAGAGTTGTTTGAGCTCTTTATGTATATTTTGGTTATTAATCCCTTGTCAGATGGGTAGTTTGCAAATATTTTCCTTTACCCTGTGGGTTGTCTCTTCTCTTTGTTGATTGTATCCTTTGCAGTGTAGAAGCATTTTGACTTGATGTGATCCCATTTGTCCATTTTTGCTTTGGATGCCTGAGCTTGTGGGGTATTACTCAAGAAATCTTTGCCCAGTCCAATGTCCTGGAGAGCTTCCCCACTGTTTTCTTTTAGAATAATAGTTTCATAGCTTGATGTTTAGATCTAAGTTTTTTAAATCCATTTTGATTTGATTTTTGTGTATGGTGAAACATTATTAATTTTGATACATTTATCATTTAGTCTTTGTACTCTACAGTTACCGTGTTTTTCTGTGTACTTATTATATCCAGTGAGTTTTGTTCCTTCTGTGATTATTTATTGCTCATTAATGTCCTTTCTGATTGAAGTATTCCCTGCAGATATTGAGGAAACTCCTCAGCTTTTCCTTTTTTGGTCTGGAAAACTATTTCTTCTTCATGTTTGAAGGATCTTTTTGCTGGATATGCTATTCTAGGGTAAAAAAAATATCCTTTGGTCCTTTAAATATATCAGGCCATTCTCTCCTGGTCTGTAAGGTTTTCACTGAAAAGTCAAAGGTTTTCACTGAGCCAGACATCTTGTTGCAGGATCCTTAGGGTGTCACTTTTCTGGTCAGAAACCTCTATGGCTGGTGGCACCTTTGCCTGAGTTTTTCTTGGGCCCACTGGGCTCGTTCCACACACTGGACCTGGCAGGCTGTGCTTGGCTCAGGCTCCTGGCCTGGATCGCATGCCTGCCAAAGCTGAGCCAGACATGGGGGGCAAGAGGTATGTGAGCTAGTGAGCATGAGGTGCAGCCACTCTGCATAATCAGGCATGCCAGCTGCTGCAGCAGGGTAGGCAGCTCCAGATGCAGCATGGGCACCGGCTCTTTGCGAGACTGCAGCTAGACCCGGCGCACTGCAAGCAGCTTCCTTGGCTGTCCTGGAGTCTCTAAGCTGCTGTCACCCATCAGCTTGGAGACTTCAGGAACCTCAGGGCCCCAAAGAGGGAATCACAGCCCTGGCATGGGGCACTCCTAGGTCTGGGCTCCCTGAAGGGCTGCAGCTCTTCTCTTCACCCACGATGTGGTGAGCAAGGGGTGTGTTTCAACCCTGTTTGTGTTACAGCTTTTTCAGTCCTGCCATTTAGCAGGTCCGAAGTTCTTCTCTTGCGTCAAGAGAAGTGGAGGGTGAGTGAGTTGAAGGGGAGCTTCACCAAATGACAGGATAGTTCAGATGAGGCCTTGGAGTGGGTAGCTCCTCTCTGCAATCTGGTCATCATGCTGAGTGGTTAGCTCTTAGCAGATAGGAGGCCCTGGAGTGGGTAGTTGCTCTCTACAGCTGGTCATTCTGACATCTGCAGCTCTCAGCAGAGAGGAGGCCCTGGAGTGGGTAGCTCCTCTCAGCAGCCTTGTTGTCCTGACATCTGCTCATCTCTGGCTGAGCCCAGGGCTTTTATGGGCCTCCGGGGGGAAGAAGCATGTGCCAATTTGTCCATGGCTGGCCATGGGTGTGTCCCGAAAAGGCACCATAAGTTCCCACTCTGATCTGTAGGACTGGCAGCATGGCCCCCAGCCTTTAGGCCCTTTCTGGCCTGACGGTGGGGCCTCACCAGGGACCTGCCCCCTTCTGCCCAGGCTATTCATGCCAAGAGGCACCTGCAGGTCAGCACCAAGCTGCCCTCAACCTGCCATGGCTTCCCTCTCATGCTTGTTGGTGCCTAAAGTCCAGAGGGGATCAAGGTGGCAGGGGGCTGGCATGTCAGCACTGCCCTGATCATGCACACACCCAGCTGGGCTGTAACAGTGCCTGGGCTAAGCCCCAAACATGCTTCAAGATAGAAGCAGGCACCAGGAGTGGGAGCAGACACTTCTGAGCCTGTAGGGGCAGGGGGAGCCTTCTCAGGCACCTGAGTGTGTGCAGATGCCTGGCTCTGCAGCTGTGGCTTGAGTGACTGTTGCTGCATCTGGGAGGGCGTGGCTCCTGCCTGCTCCAGAAGTGGGAGGCCCGGGTCCACAGCCATGACTTGTTTGCTCGGGCAGCTGCAGCTGCACTTGGGGCACTCCGGCCCACCAATGTGGAAGGAGCAGGGCTCCCACTTTTTCCTGGCTCCTGCAGGGGCTGTGGAGTGTGTAGCCCTGGCCATGCTTCCCTGCTGTGGCCGGGGTGATGGCAACAATCACTCCAGATGACTGCTACCATCAATATTGGAGCTCCATTGTGTATTGTTTCTTTTCTATTGGGATCGTTTCTTTATCCCTGACCTTTGCAAGTTTTATTATTAAATGTCTTGAGGTAGTCTTCTTTGGATGAAGTCTGCTTGGTGTTCTATAACCTTCTTGTACTTGGATACTGGTATCTTTCTGTAGGTTTGGGTAGCTCTCTGTTGTTATCCCTTTGAAAAAACTTTCTGCCTTTATCTCTTTTTCTGCTTCCTCTTTAAGGCCAATAACTCTTAAATTTATCCTTTTCAGGCTATTTTCTAGATCCTGTAGGTGTACTTCATTGTTTTTTATTCTTTTTTCTTTTGTCTCCTCTGATAGTATATTTTCAAATAACCTGTCTTCAAGCTCACTAACTCTTTGTTCTGCTAGATCAGTTCTGCTGTTAAAGGACTCTACTACATTCTTCAGTATGCCCGTTGCATTTTTCATCTCCAGAATTTTTATTCTTTTTAATTATTTCAATCCCTTTGTGAAATATATCTGATAGAATTTCTTCTTTATCTCAAATTTCTTTGCGTTTCTTCCATACAGCAATTTTGAATTTTTCATCTGAAAGGTCACATGTCTTTTTTTCTCCCAAATTGCTACCTGGTGCCTTACTTAGTTCATTTAGTGAGATCATGTTTTTGTGGATGATGTTGATGCTAATAGATGTTCTTCAGTGTCTGGGCATTGAAAGTTTACGTGTGATAGTCTTCACTGTTCAGACATATTTTAGATGTCCTTTTGGGGAAGGCTTTCCAGAT
The DNA here is from genome assembly GCA_004027835.1 of Alouatta palliata. NCBI lineage: Eukaryota > Metazoa > Chordata > Mammalia > Primates > Atelidae > Alouatta > Alouatta palliata. The sequence continues at coordinate 18,914 of PVKV010021537.1, forward strand.
ATTTGAAAAGACCTGGTGTTGTGCTCTAAGCAGATACTGCTTTAAGGGGTGCCCCAAGTCCAGCAATGCTGTGGTTCTTGCAGAGTCATAGAGGTACTGCCTTGATAGTCTTGGACATAATCTGGGAGAATTCTCTAGATTACCAGGCAGAGACTCTTGTTCTCTTCTCTTACTTTCTCCCAAACATACAGAACCTCTCTTTCTGTTCTAAGCCATCTAAGCTGGGGGTGGAGTGTAACAAGCATCCCTATGGCCATGAACACTATGACTACACTAGGTCAGACCTGAAGCCAACACAACACTGGATCTTGCCTAAGACCTGTTGTTACCATTCCCTGGCTACACTCCTGCCTGTGTGTACTAAAGGTCCTGGGGCTCTTCAGTCAGCAGGTGACAAAGCCAGCCAGGCCTGTGTCCTTCCCTTCAGAGTGGCAAGGTCCAGAAGTACCATCCAGGAGTCAAGGACTAGAGTGAAAAACCTTAGAAGTCTACCTGGGGTTCTACTGTATTGTGGCCGAGCTGGCACTCAAACCACAACAAGATGCAGTCCTTCCCACCCTTCTTCCCCATTTCAGAGGCAGAGGAGCCTCACTCCATGGCCACTGCCACCCAGGCCACGAGGAGTACTACAAGATTACCCTTGATATTTCCTTTAGGCCCAAGGTCTCTTAAGTCTGCTTGTGTTGAATGCTGCCTGGCCTAGGACTCACCCTTCAGGATAGTGGGCTCCCCTCTGACCGAGGGTAGGTACAGAAGTACCATCCAAGCATCAAGTCCTAGAACTAGAGACTAAAACCTGCTTGGTGCTGTACCCTACTGTGGATTTGCTGGTATCTGAACCCAGCAAGTCTCCAAGGCTCACCCAAGGTCCTCGATGTAGTACCTGGGTGTTTCTACTGGTTACTCAGGGCTCAAGGGCTCTTCAACTAGCAGATTATGAATGCTACCAGAATGTGTCCTTTCCTTCAAGGCAAGGGGTTTCCTTCTGGACCAGGGTGTGGCCAGAAATATCATCTGGGAGCTAGGGCCTGGAACAGGTGCCTCACAACTCTGACCATTGCACTATCCTGCCTTGGCTGAACTGACATCTTAGATGTAAGACAAGATCTTCCTGACTCTTCCTCTCCTCTCCCCAAGCAGAAGGAAGGGGTCTCTTTTGGAGCAGGGAGCTGCGTAGCATGGGGTTAGAGGAGAGGTGATGCCAGCACTCCCATGGCTGCCCCACAGTGGAGTGTGCCCTCCCAGTCCACCGTCTCTGGACCCAGTTCAACACTGGGACTCATCCAAGAGTTACAGTCCTTATGGTCTAGACTGCCTTCAGGTTTAATTGGAGACACAGAGTGCTGCAGGCCTTGATGGTGAGGTTTGCAGGCACTCAAGTTCAAACTGCTGGACTTAGTGATTCCCCTCTGGATAGGGCTGATTTTGATGTTCCCTCTGTAGGCAGGCTTAGCTCAGTTTGGTCTGGTTTTCTAGTTCTAACAGAACAGCAATGAGTTCTGTGCCTTACAATTGCTTGGGTCAGGGAGGGTGGCACTGGCAATTCAAGAGTGATTTTTTGTCTCTTCAGTCCCTCTTTTGGGGATATGAAGTTAAAACCAAGTACTGTGAAAGCTCACCAGATTTTTGGTTCTCATGAAGTTATTTTTTTGGTGTGTGTAGAAAGTTGTTAAATTGATGTCCTTGCTGAGGGGACAGTTGGTGGAGATTTCTATTTCTCGATCATTCTCTACTCTCTGTCTCATCTGTTTTTCTTCTAAAAACAATCTTGTATTTATCATAATAATACCCAACTTTATAGCTAGTTCATCAAACTAAAAACAGGTGGTTTCTAAAATAAAAGTAGAGGTATTGATACATATTAATAGCAGTAGTCCAATTAATGTGTCATAAATATGGCTTACATTTATCAACACAAAGGTTTTGTGACTTCATTGTAGTTTCTAGTCAGTCCCTTTTGTAACTCATAAGAAAGGTCTGTCTGACCCCATTGTGGAGTATTCTTATAACTGTATATGACTTCACTAAGATGTTTTCATTAGTAAAATAACTGAGGCACTGGAAATATTATAAAAATAATAAGTTAGCTAAAAGAAAGGAAAATGAGTCAAAGCCGGTGTGAGAATTTAGTCACCCATATAATGGATTATCTAGATCAAATGTGTATAATGCTACTAACAATGGAATTTAAAAACTTTATTGAGCTCTGTATAACATACCTTTGATTCATAAACTGTAAGGTAAGTCTTGACAACATTTTGATATGACATTAGATTTTAACTAGAAAATAAAAGAATTGAACATAATTATTCATGACTAATAAAATTACATTTTTCCTTTTGAATTAGTTTGAGGATTGCCATTTTATACCTGTGAACAAATAGAATGTTTTTAGGATCTGCTTTTCCATTCTTCCCTTTATTGTGCTTGGATTCTCTCCATTGTGCTTAGTTTCCCTCCTTCTTAGATTCTTTCTTTATATGCTTATGAAAGAACAGAAATTTTAAAATATGTAAAATAGCTGACTATAAATGAGGTATTACCATCTTGGGGAAAGGCTTATCATCCTAATTTTTGGTTCATTGGCGACCTTCCAGGTTTCCTACTAAATTATTGGCAGCAAAGTACTAATGTGCCTCCCAGCCAACAAGTGGCACCAACCTATATCTTTTCTCTTTGGGGTAGAAAATCATCAAAATTTTAAACTCTAGAATTCTCAAAATATGATTCTGGGTCAGGTTTGTAGCCAGCAAAATGAAGTTTGTAGATACTGTTAAAATTGTCTAAAAGCTAACATTAAGGAAGATTTGGGGCAATGTAAACTTAAATGAATGAATAAATAAACCAACAAATATAGATCTTTAATTTTAGTAAGGCCATTTGTGGTTGGTAACATTTGATAGTGTCCTTTGAGAAACTGATACAGAAGAAACAAAAAATTTTAGTGATTACTTTCTTCTTTCTAGAAGGTATTATTATAGATGATTTTAAATGATATTGGTTTCTGAAAATCATGAAATAAGATATGTGAAACCTCTAAATTGTTGCAGCAAAAAAAAATTAATGCTATTTTGGAACTATAGTAGCTTGATGACCTTTTATAATGTATTTTTTAAAAATTAGTATGTGGAGTAGGCTTATAAAATTGTATTTGTTTCCAACATGATGAAAACCCATTTTTATCCCATTAATAGTCATGAATGTTGGAATCAGAGACTTATTTAACAAAGTCTTTGGCTATTAATGAATAAACTATAAAATGTGATAGGGGTTTGAGTCATGTGCTCTCTTCAGAGTGAAAGATGCTATGACTCAACCTGAATCTAATCTCTATGATCATCCTTTTTCCTTTAAAAATTCCGTTTGTTTTTCTCCTTCCAACAGTATTCCACAAAGTAGGTGATACCTTTCTCTGGCTTCCTTCTTAATGTGTGACCTAACTGCATAAAAATTTTTTATCAAACTTTCATAAGTTTTTAATTTAATTTTATTTTTTGGCTTGATAACTTCTTAAAATGAGATTTTTTTTTCAGTATAGGAGACCCATTCTATTGAGAGATTATTTTTTAAATTTTTGAGAATTTGAGGGCACTACACTAATTGACACTTTTAGTATGCTATGAAGTATAAAGCTACTTCCTATGGTAGAGAAAATGGAATTGGAGGCTTTGAGGATAAATGTTTCTAATATGGTAGATCGTGTGTATTTCAAATCCTAGAAGACCAATGAAAATTGAGTGAAAATAATGATATGTTACCCCAGATGCCTAAGGAGCATCAAAAGTCTCAAATATACTTTCCACAGAAAAGTCTTCTCACTGGATAATTGACTGATTGATTGTTCCTCAAAAGTTAAACCTAGAATTACCATGTGAACCAGCAGTTCCATTCCTAGGTATATACAAAAATTGAAACAGATACTTAAGCAAATGCCTGTCCACAAATGTTCATAGCTTCAATATTTACAATAGCCAAAAGGCAAAAACAACCCAAGTGTCTATCGATGGATGAATGGATAAACAAAATATGGTATATCCATACAATGGAATATTACTCAGCCATAAAAAGAATGAAGTACTAATTTATATGTGCTGCCACATAGATGAACCTGTGAACATGTTATACTAAGTAAAGAAGCCAGACACCAAAAGGCACATATTGTATGATTCTATTTATATGAAATATCCAGAACAAGCAAATTCACTAATAGAGAAGCAAATTGCCAGGGTTTGGGGAGGGGAGGAAAACAGTGTGGCTGCTTAATAGTTACGGATTTTTCTGTTGGGGTGATGAGAATGTTTTGGAACTAGATAGAAAGAGTAGTTTTGAACATACTAAATGCCACTGGTAAAATGGTAAATTTTATGTTATATGGATTTTATCTCAAGTTTTTAAGGAAGAATTACTAGTCACGTTAGTACATAGGATGAATGCTGTCAATATTAGTGTCTTCACTTGCAGCATGTTTTTGAAAATGTTTGCTGTGGAGCCAGAGTACCTTATTCTGGAATTAGAGAAAGTTCTCCAAAAATTAGTCTATTATTTTGCTTTGTTGTATGATTTGGTTTTTGCTGTTTGTGTTTGTTTATCACTGTTTGCAAATCAGAAAAACTAACAATGTTTAGAATTCCAGATTGACAGAAAAATTTTTTTGGTCTGGAATTTGCATAATGACTTTTGATGGACAAAATAAAAAAGTTTTAGAAGACCATATGATAGAAGAAAAGATTAAAATTTTTATCATTGATTGCTAAGGAATATAATAAAATCTTCATAGTGTTGAAGGACCAGTGGTTGACAGACTATGGAATGTGACAGTATTAAAAATGTACTGATTGTCTATTTGTCTAACAAAAAAGATGAACACAGGAATTAAAAGTGCTTTAGTATATTGTGCCTTTTTTTAATGGAAGATGAGTAGACTTAGTGTAAATTTGCCACATATGGTTTCATTAATAGCAATTCAGCTTTTTCTCTGTCCCATTTCAGGCTTTACACTTAGAAAGGTAAATCCAGCCTCCATGAGATTTACCATGAGATTTCTGTGTGTACTGTTTGTTCAGAGGTTACCTTTCAACACTTTCTATACTATATTATCTATGTTAAGAAATGCTTTATTCAGAATTAATTTATTTTATGTTTATGGTGAATAAATGTCATGTTAATATGATGTTTGTTAAGAAAATATACTATATCAAAATAAGGCTGCTAATTATTTATCTTTACCAACAATGAAATTAACTTAGAGTCAAATTCACCTGAAGTGAAAACATGCTGCATTCTTCAGGTTAACCCTTTTGGCTCTCTTTCAGCTCTCATTTAATAAGACCTGGAATCCTACCTGCCTTTTTGCCCTGTAGATAGGGAATTTTCACCTGGCTCCTTGATGGTCCATCAACCTCTTTTGTTAGTCTTATGACCAGTGACCGCTGGAGATAGACCACTTGGAATATGTAGCATGTTTTCTGAAATATTTTGTTTTAGGTTATCAGTTAATGAAATCTCCACTCATAATAATATAAGACTAATTACAGAATAACACTGAGAGATACTAATGGAGAATGGTTATAGAATGCCTGGAAACCATAGAACAGCTTAAGTTTACATAAGAGAGAGACGTGGAATGAGGCAGAGGGACATAATATGATTTCTGGTCCACTTCTTTGTCTTATTCATCTGTGAATCATTACCATATTATACCATGGCCTTTTTCTAGCCGCTCTGTCTTTGGGAGTCCAGCCACCATATGATGCTATTCCTGAAGGTTCTATTCCTAGTCTCCTTCTTTGGCAGAAACACCCCAGTGAGGGAGCCAACTTGACTTCCCCTTTCCCAATTGCCTTCTAACTATTTCTCCTCTCCCGCATCCCCAGCTATTCCCCTCAAGGCTTTTCTCTGACTAATAAGTCCAGATGGGCCCAACCTCCTTAAACTTTTACTTTTAGGTTATATTTGTCTTCTATATCTTTAATGAGCTCTTCACTATTTCACATTTGCCTGTGTTTAAAAATGATTGGGAGAGCGCAATGAATGATTTCCCTGTACAACTTTTATTTCTGAAGGGAAAACCATTGTGAAGATTGAGCACCAATATATATAGACTCATAATTCATCACGCTTAGGTGCTATCTGCTCTCCATTAGTATTTTGTAGCGTTTCCCCTGAAAGTATTTTCCTCACTTTTGCTGTTTTAATAGTCAAGACAAACATTATTTAATTGATCTTTAAGATACTGAATCCTTATTAAATGTAGTTTGATTAGAAGTCATGTCTCAGAAAATAATTTATGACTTCAGATATTTAGTAAAATCTTATTACCTTGTGATGAATAACTTAATGAATAAAAAGTCAGAATTTTTATTATTAAACTATAAAATATTTTTATGCTGAAGACATTTGTTCTTTTGCTCCTTTCTCTTTAAGGTACTAACCTCATGGTTTGGCATCTCAAGCATCATCCACATTCCCTGATCAAACCTTTTTATATAGTCACTTCATATATAACACAGCAACGTTGCTGGCCCAATGCCAACAAACATTATACCTTAAAAGTGAAACAAAATGATAAATCTTGCTTATTTGATGTGCCCTCTAAAACTGGTATCCTCGTATTTCCTTAGCAGCTGAACTAAGGATATAATGAGTTGGGAGAGAGAGGAAAGGGTTGATAGAAAAACTGAGTGGCAGTGTAGGGTAATGCAAGCTGCCTACCATGGATCAGCTCCGTCAATAAACAACAGATGATGAGGAGAGCAGTGGGAAAGGACCAAGCAGGACAGTATTGTCAGAAAGTATAGGTGGCACTTAAGAGAGTCAAAAGGAGCTCAACTCAACTCTTTCCTTAGTTCACAGCTCATAGGATTGTTTAACTTTAAATCATCAAACAGGTCTCCTTTCAGTTACCTATTCCATGAGTCCTCTCTAATACTAGCTTAAGATAAGAAATGTATTGTTACTTAAATATATCACTCACTTCTCTGTCAGATCAAGGAAGGAGGGTATTCAGCCTTAACTCCTTTAGGATCTTAAGTCGTCATATTTTTTCTTATTCATTCTGATTTAAGATTATGATAATCGTGAAAACATGATTTTATATTTCAAAATCTACTACATTTAACTCAATGTATAAGTTCAAGGACATTGGAATTAGTATAATTTATGGTTCGTTCTTCTCTTCAGCATGAATAACCTCAAATATAGTGATGTGTTGCTTTGGCTTTTCTTACCCAAATGGTATACTTATCTGATTCACTTCAATAGTTGCCTATTTTCCCTTTCAGAAATGTCTGTTCTCTCACCAGGAGACTAAAACATTGTGCAGATGTACAGTTGGATACAATGATGCCAATATAATATATGCACTGTTCAATAATTTATTTTGTATCTGGAGTGATGCATCTGTTTCCTTCTTGTGGGAGGGGGTTTGAGCTTCATTTCAATGTCATTTTAGGTACTGGTCCAATTCTTCCATCCAGTTAACCAAAAATGAAAATTTCCATCTGTTCAATTGCCATTCAGAGGAATGTTTTATCTCTGAAGCACATTATGACAACTAAAATTGACAGCATAATCTGTCTGACTTTTTTTCTGTTTTATTCCCTCTTCAGATTCTCTTGAGATTTAACAAGAGAGGATTATTTTTTACAGCTCCTAAAATTATAGGACTTACTCTTTTTTCTCTCTAGTAACTGTAGACCACTAGAACATGAATGGCTATCCACTATTCACTACTTTATTATGTATTTTTTTCTGTCCATTAGTGATTCTACAGGAAATATACTTGTTAGCATGCTATTAACAGAACAATGCAAACATAGCATTCTCTTTCTATAAATGTCTGCCAGAACTATTTGGCATTCCATTGAATGCACAGATTCCCTGCAATTGACGTTTGGAAGGTACAGTTACAGGCTGATTTTTATTGATCATTCTGTACTTTAGAAAACTGGCTAAGAAGGCCTTTGGAATATACTGCCTATTGAAGTTTTTTAACTCTTAGAGTTCTAAGACTATTGTCTCAAGTAAGTTTTGTTGCTGAAATGGCAAAAGAGTTTCTTTTTTATTACTATTAATATTTCAATTTAAATTTTTTAAAAAAGGAGAACTCTCTTTATGACCCGGGTAAAATTTTCTGGTACTATCCAAATAAAACAAGGTTCTATCCATCAAATAAAGGGTTATATCCTTGGGGGATCACGATTAGTATAACTAATTTTTATGGCACTCCCCTGTGTGAAATATAAGTAGCAATATACCAAAACTTCAATGTGTTGAACCCCAGAAAAAATTATCCTGGATAGCTGGGTTTCTTTGAAAAAAATCTATACTTTTTTTTTTTTTTTTTAAGAGAGAGGGTTTTGCTCTGTCACCCAGGCTGGAGTGCAGTTGCATGATTGTAGCTCACTGCAGCTTCAAACTCCTGGTCTCAAGTGATTCTCCCGTTTCAGCCTCCTGACTAGTTAGTGCTACAGGCATGTGCCAGCATGCGTGGCCAATTTTTTGTTTTCTTTTTTTAGAGATTGTGATCTTACTATGTTGCCCAGGTTGGTCCTAAAGTTCTGAGTTCTGTCCTCAAGTGATCTTTCTACCTTGGTCCCCAAAATGCTGAGATTACAAGCATGAACTACTGTGCCCTGCCCTAAAATATGTACTTTTAGTAAACATCTTTGATGCCTGTATCCTTTCTTTTTTTCTTGAAGAGATTGCATAATAGTTTACACTGTAATAACAACCACTGCTTACTTTTCTGTCCCTTAAAATATTTGTAACTTTATAGCCCTTTGAAGTTTATTTGGGCTATTTGCACCTATGTTATTTATCCTATGTGGCTGTGCTCACTAAGTTTTGTCTTTATTGTTTTTATTTTTTTTCTCTTTTCCCATGCTGTTGGCTTACAGATGTTCCTTCAGTGTTCCTATCGCTCATGTACTTTCTTATTGCAAACATGATTTCCTGTGAATTAAATCAGTGAGTTAGTAGCATATTTCAATTATATATTATGCTACCCAATGTAAAGGATAATACTTAAAAAATTGAAATTGATTTTTTTTATAGGACAAGAATCTGACATAATGGATCTGTGTAACTGTTAACTACTCAATATGTGGTGTATTTCAAAAGGTTTAATTGTGAAATTCATTGGAATATCATATAAGTGAATAAAAGAGCATTCTTGAGAGTGTTAAACATTAGAACTGAAGAGTTTCAGATGTCTTAGACATTTTTTAGCTGTAATTACATGAAAATATGTATATTTGTGTATTTTATGGGAGGCTGAATAAATTTAAGTCTACTATTTTAGGTCTTTGGGATCTCACTGTCTGAGAAATTCTCCAAACTAGCATGGTAACTGGCACTTTGTGAATAAGCATTGTGACTGAGGAAAACATGTAAGGTCTGAGTGATCAAGTTCCACTAGTCATAGAGAGAGACATGGAAGGAGCTGTTTCAGATCAAAGACACATACAAAAGAAGTTAAAACTTTTCTGAGATAAAGTGGATTACTCATAGCATTGGCCCAAAATAGTCCACTTAAACCCCTAGAACTCTTAATCCAGATACTGGAATACTAAATCCTATGTGGCTTTAAAATGTACTTTCACTTCATTAGGACTTGTACATTTATTCTTTTAATTAGAAAACTGTGTTTAACACATACTGTATTATTCCCAGGGATGTGTCTAGAGAATGTATTGGAGTATGGGTATTACCATCTAGTTAGTTAATACTGTAATAGAAATTTGAGCTTTTATTTACTTAAAATTAATGATCATTTTGGTCAAGGCATTTGATTCACTAGATCTTCCAAAAATACTAGTAACACTAAATCTCTGGTTTTGGAACAATATAGTAGTAAGAAACTGTCAATATTTAGTTCTTAAAGAATGGATGTTCACATCTCTTAACCCTTGGTAATTGATATTAATATAAAGAGTAGTATTTGTAAGAAATATTAGCAAGCAAGTATATACAAGTGGCAAAGGCATTTATTCACATTCTTATTTAATAACATCTACAATTTGGTGCTTTACAGCCTTTAGAATAGTTCATTCACACCTTATTACCTTATTTCTCTTGATGTTCAAAACAATCTCAAGGTCTTAGACAAATGGCTTAAATGCTCTGAAGCCACAATTTCATTCTCTATAAAATGAAGATGATTCCACCTATCTTGAAGCATTGTGAGTAGTAAATGAGTATGTAAAGGGCTTGGTGTGTATTAAGTGATCAGTGAATGGTAGTCAGCATTATTATCACCACCTTTATCATTACTTTCATGAACCATTTGTGGCACATACTGGCTGGTTAATTTAGCTAATGAGTGACAGAACTCAATTGTAAACATAGCTCCTTCTCATTCCAAATTGCATATTTGTGTCTTTCTGTTATCTCTTCCATAGAGGCAGATCATATTAAGCTCTGTAGAAAAAAAATATTACTGACTAGGGCCTGGAAAGATGAGCATTGCGTTTGTAGTATTCAAGGTTTTTTATGAACTGCTTACCTTGTCTGTCTCATCAGTTTTTCTTCTTTTATTATTTTCTTCTTCTCATCAGTTTTTCTTCTTCTCATCAGTTTTTCTTCTTCTCATCAGTTTTTCTTCTTTTATTTATTTTCCTAAGAGTGTTTTCTATTTTGAGTTTCTTCATTCCTGCTGTTTGTATCTTTGCACATTATAATTTCTAGGGGGCATGTAAAACTTTTACTGTGGTATTTTCTACTAATTCATATCTATTATTGTTATCATCATGGTTTACAGTGATTTCCTACATTTTTTGAAAAATTTGAAAATTGAAAGACAACGTTCTACTAGATTTTCTACATTTTGTTAGAAGTCTTTTAACAGTGTTTTCAGATCATAGAATATTTTAGATTTTATGAGATAAATATATTCTGAAGCCAAATAAGTTTGGGGAACAACTTGTTGAACAGAGTTAAATAGGTTATCTAACAAAATGTAGAACCTATTGGAGCATTCAATTTGCTGTTGTGCACTGGGATTCTCCAAGAGGGAAAGCAGAGGTATAGGGGTATAGTAGGCAGAATATAGTGTGTAACATCTACTAATCTCACCAAAAAATCAACCCCCTCCCTCAAGAGCATCTCAAGAGGTTAATTCATTGGACTGCACAGATTTATAACAATGATTCTTAGAATACACTTGACCTATGACATCAGAATTAAACTAAATCAAGTGAAGTTACTTGTTAAGTTTCTAGATTCCTTGGACCTACCCAGTCCTACTAAAACAGAATCTTTGAGAAGTGAGATAAAATGTCTTATAGTTTTTCTTTTTCTATCTCTTTAGTAATTAGGCTGATTGGAGCTCTGTTCTCAGCTAATTACTAGTCTTACTATACAACTTCTTCAAGCCATGGAATTCACTCTCATGGCTCCAGTGCTGATTGCTCTAAAACAAATCCAATTCATTCTCCCTATGTTCCGATTCCAGATACTTAAAGACCACAGCTTACAATCAGATGTAAATGGAGCCTCAGAATCAGCATTTTAAAACTGAAACTAATTATTCCCTTCCTCTAAAAAACAAAACAAAGCAAAACAAAATAGCCTCTAGTATTTCCTGTCTTAATAAATGATGCCACCTCCAACTAGATGTGCAAGTCAGAAACCTAAAATTTTACTTAACTCTTTCTGACTTACTCCCAATGTTCCTTCAGTTGCCTGTCAATTAGACTTTCTAACGGGCTCTTGAATCCTTCCACTTCTCTGTATCCTCAGTACCCCTGCCCTGGTCTAGTCATCTGTCACTTTCTCCTGAACTACAACTACCTCTTTATTTTCGACCTCCAACCTTGTTCTCCTCTAATCCAGCCTCCACACTCTGGTCTTGGTGCGCTTTCTGATTTTCAAATCTGATTGTGATTATATGATTGTGTTGCTTTAATTCAGTGACTTCATACCATCCTTAGGATCAAGTCCAAGCTGCTGAATTTAGGAGGCATTCCACAGCATCTGGTCTCTGCCTTTCTAACAAGTATCTCGCTCTGCTCTTCCCTTTGCTCTGTAGCCTTCAGCTCACTAGAGCTTCATCAGTTCCTTTTCTGTATATCATGCCAGTCCTTTACACATGTTTTGCTTGCCTCTAACTACCTTCCCCTTCTTCTTCTCTCCTTTCTGTATTCAACTCTTCCATCTAGCTAACTCCACATCCTTTACCTCTCATTTAAATATATCTTCCCCAGGGAGGCCTTCCCTATTTCTAGACTGGGTTAGAATCCTGTGTTATATGTTCTCATAGTTCTTTTTTGTACTTGTCTTACCATTTTTTGTTATTACGTATCTCATTTTAGTGGTTGCTTTTCACTGTGGCTTGCTGTGGCTTTGCGGCTATTTGCCTTGCGTTATATATTCATCCCTTTCTTTCAGTGATAAGAACTCTTAATTTTTAGCTGGACATATTGCCACATAGCAAATCACTACATTCCCTCTTTTCCATTACAGCTAGGTTTGGCTTTACAATTAAATTTTGGGAAATAAGATATATGTTGAATATGACTTCTGTAATGTATCACTAAAGAGAAAAGGGCATTTTCTTCTTTTCCTCTTCCCTTTTCTCCTGCTGACTAGAATGTGAATGTGCTGGCTGGCCTTTTAGTAGCCATCTTGGGTCATGAGATGACACTGTAAGGACATCAGAGTAGCCAGATAGAAGGAGCCTGAATCCCTTATGACTGTGGATCTGTCACCACATGAGCCCTGGAGTCTTGTCCTCCATATCTCCTCATGTGAGGGAAAATAAATATCTCTTTTAAGTTAGTGTTACATAGTTTCTTCCTTACGTTTTTACTTGCTGATATAGCTGCTCTTCATATGAGACTACTCCTGTGTTTTGATAATTCTGCGTCTTCGGAGTAATAGTCTTGCTAGGAGGCAGAGCTCTCCCCGCATTGTGTAAATAGCATGACAGGACAATTTCAGTTAAAAACCTCTCCAACAGTTTGGTTATCTTGGAATAGAAAAAAACGTTATCTTCATATTGTGGTATTATTAAGTCACATAAACAAATAAAAATGATTGTTAGTGTTGCAAGTGTTCAAACAGAAGTGGAGAAAATTGTTGAAACTTGGAGAGTAGCTTTTTTAAAAAAATTAATCAGCCCTAGGAAATAGCTGATACATAAAAAATATGTTAGTACAATTTTGTTCATTTGAAATGCTCAAGCTTAATTAAATTTTTTTTCCAACACTTAATTTATGGAAGAGCAATTATTTCTTTTGGATCTTAATTTTGTTTAATGTCTTTTGTTCAAAAGTACATAAAAAGAAATTTTTCCCTTTACAATAATTTCAACTCTCTTAAAATAAGATATTCTAAGATTTTTTCTTCATTATATTGATTTAATGCGCTGTGCCTTATATATTTGGATTATATTAAAGCTAATGGATTTATTTCTAGTTATTCTTTTCTGTTGGACATCTGCCTGAATGTTTGAAGATTCTGAATAAAGCTAGTTTTTAAAAATTCATTGCTCTGAATTATATAACATTGAATGTGCTTCTCTATCTAGTCGTGCATTCTCAAATTCTCTGGACTGTTGCTTTTGTATCACTGAGGACTCAGCCAACATATCTTTTGGTCCTGATGTTCCTAAATTTATCTTCTTTTTTTTTTTTTTTTTTTTTGGTAGAGTTAGGAATTCCTAGTTTAGGTGAAAAAGAGTGGGTGAAAATAAAATAAGCATGCAACATAACAGTTTAGAGAAAACAAAGATAGAAATTTGGAAATATACTAGGAAATTCCTGAGAAGTGATTTATGTATAGGTCATGTGCAAAGCACTTTTATAGACATGCTAAATTATATACCTGACGTTGGGGTAATTCCTGCTGGAGAATATTGAATTTGATTGTAGATGTGGTACCATGGGAAATACATATTTAATCTTTGTCTCCAGTTTCTGGCATATAGCTCCTAAAACCCTTGGAATCTCTGGAGTGACGAGCGTGTTTCTTGTATGCTCATGAGATGGCTGATGGCAAGGGTATCCTAGGTAGTTTAAGAATGGGGCTGGTCCCCAGAAAGACCAAGACATAATTAAGAAGGTTGAGACTTACAGCCTTACCCCTTCAATCTCTGGAGAGGGGAGAGGGGCTGGACGTTGAGCTAATCACCAATGGCCAGTGATTTGATCAACCATGCCTATTTAATGAGACTTCTATGAAAACCCCTAAATGGCATAGTTTGGAGAGCTTTCAAGTTTTGACAATACCCACAAGTTGGTGAACACTTCTGCATGCCAGGAGGGTGGTACACCTCAGCTCTATGGGGACAGAAGGTCTTGTGCTTGGAACCTTTCCAGATTTCACTCTATATACCTCTACATCTGGCTGTTCATTTCTATCCTTTGTTATAAATAGGTGATAGTGAATAAAATGTCTTCCTGAGTTCTGTAAGCTGTGCTAGGAAATTGTCAGACTTGAGGAGGGAGTCCTGGGAACCCCTGATTTATTGGTTGGTCAGAAGCACTGATGGCAACCTGGGACTTGTGACCTGTGTCTGTAGTACCAATAGTCTTGGGACTGAGCCCTTAACCTATGAGGTCTGCATTAACTCCCAGCACTTAGTGTCATAATTGAATTAAATTGAATTTTAGGACCCACAGGGGGTGTCTGGAGAGTTGAATTGGTTGGTGTGAAGAAAAACCTCACTTATTTGATTTCAGAAGTGTTGTAAGTAAAAATAACTCAGAGTAGGCCTTTCTAACATTTTTGTTTTGGCATAATTGTAACTTTATTGCAGCTGTTTTATTTATTAAGAAAATTTTTTTTAAATTTTACTTTAAGTTCTGGGGTACATATACAGATCTTGCAGAATTGTTACATAGGTATACAGATAGCATGGTGGTTTGCTGCCTCCATCCCCTCATCACCTACATTAGGTATTTCTCCCAATGTTCTCCCTCCCCAATCTCCCCACCCTCTGCTATCCTTCCCTAGCCCCTCGCTCCCCAACAGACCCCAGTGTGTGATGTTCCCCTCCCAGTGTCCATGTGTTCTCATTGTTCAACACCCACTTATGGTGAGAGCATGTGGTGTTTGGGTCTCTGTTTTTGTGTCAGTTTGCTGAGAATGATGGTTTCCAGAGTCCTCCATGTCCCTGCAAGGACATGAACTCATCCTTTTTTATGGCTGCATAGTATTCCATGGTGTATTTGTGCCACATTATCTTTATCCAGTCTATCTTTGATGGACATTTGGGTTGGTTCCAAGTCTTTGTTATTGTAAACAGTGCTGCAAGGAACATATGTGTACATGTGTCTTTATAATAGAATGATTTATAATCCTTTGGGTATAAACCCGGTAATGGGATTGCTGGATCAAATGGTATTTCTGCTTCTAGATCCTTGAGGAATCACCACACTGTCTTCCACAATTACTGAGCTAATTTACTCTCCCACCAACAGTGTAAAAGCATTCCTATTTCTCCACATCCTCTCCAGCACCTGTTGTCTGCACATTTTTTTAATGATCGCCATTCTAACTGGTGTGAGATGGTATCTCAATGTGGTTTTGATTTGCATTTCTCTAATAACTAGCAATGATGAGCATTTTTTCATATGTTTGTTGGCCTCATATATGTCTTCTTTTGAAAAGTGTCTGTTCATATCTTTCACCTACTTTTTGATGGGGTTGTTTGTGTTTTTTTCTTGTATATCTGTTTTAGTTCTTTGTAGATTCTGGATATTAGCCCTTTGTCAGATGGGTGGATTGCAAAAATTTTTTTCACGTGCTGTTAGTTGCTGGTTCACTCTAATTATAGTTTCTTTGCTGTGCAAAAGCTCTTAAGTTTAATTAGATCCCATTTGTCTATTTTGGCTTTTGTTGCTGTTGCTTTTGGTGTTTCAGTCATGAAGTCCTTGCCTATGTCTATGTCCTGAATGGTATTGCCTAGGTTTTCTTCTAGGGTTTTTATGGTGTTAGGTCTTATGTTTAAATCTTTAATCTATCTGGAGTTGATTTTTGTATAAGGTGTAAGGAATGGGTCCAGTTTCAGCTTTCTGCACATAGCTAGCCACCATTTATTAAACAAGGAATACATTCCCCATTGCTTGTTTTTGTCCAGTTTGTCAAAGATCAGATGGTTGTAGATGTGTGGAGTTACTTCCAAGGCCTCTGTGAGCTATATCTCTGTTTTGGTATTAGTACTGTCCTGTTTTGATTACTGTAGCCTTGTAGTATAGTTTGAAGTGAGGTAGCAT
Source organism: Alouatta palliata (assembly GCA_004027835.1). NCBI lineage: Eukaryota > Metazoa > Chordata > Mammalia > Primates > Atelidae > Alouatta > Alouatta palliata. Next base: position 35,131 of record PVKV010021537.1, read on the forward strand.
GATGCCTCTAGCTTTGCTCTTTTGCTTAGGATTGTCTTGGCTATGCAGGCTCTTTTTTGGTTCCATATGAAGTGTAAGGTGGTTTTTTCCAGTTCTGTGAAGAAAGTCAATGGTAGTTTGATGGGGATAGCATTGATTCTCTAAATTACTTTGAGCAGTATGGCCATTTTCACAATGTTGATTCTTCCTAACCACGAGCATGGAATGTTTTTCCATCTGTTTGTGTCCTCTCTTATTTTATTGAGCAGTGGTTTGTAGTTCTCCTTGAAGAGGTCCTTTACATCCTTTGTTAGTTGTATTCCTAGGTATTTTATTCTCTTTGTAGCAATTGTAAATGGGATTTTGCTTATGATTTGGCTCTCTGTCTGTTATTGGTGTATAGGAATGCTTGTGATTTCTGCACATTGATTTTGTATCCTGAGACTTTGCTGAGGTTGCTTATCATCATAAGGAGATTTTGGGCTGAGACAATGGGGTCTTCTAAACATACAATCATGTCGTCTGCAAATAGATACAATTTGACTTCCTCTTTTCCTAATTGAATGCTCTTTATTCTTTTTCTTGCCTGATTTTTCTGGCCAGAAATTCCAATACTATATTGAATAGGAGTGGTGAGAGAGGGCACCCTTGTCTGGTGCCAGTTTTCAAAGGGAATGCTTCCAATTCAGTATGATATTGGCTGTGTGTTTGTCATAAATAGCTTTTATTATGTTGAGATACGTTCCGTTGACACCTAGTGTAATGAGAGTTTTTAGCATAAAGTGCTGTTGAATTTTGTCAAAGGCCTTCTCTGCATCTATTGAGACAATCATGTGGTTTTTGTCTTTGGTTCTGTTTATGTGGTGGATTACATATATAGATTTGCATATGTTGAGCCAGCCTGGCATCCCTGGGATGAAGCTGAATTGATTGTGATAGATAAGCCTTTTAATGTGCTGTTGGATTCGGTTTGCCAGTATATTATTGAAGATTTTTGCCTCAATGTTCATCATGGATATTGGCCTGAAATTTTCTTCTTTAGTTGTGTCTCTGCTAGGTTTTGGTATCAGGATAATGTTGGTCTCATAAAATGAGTTAGGGAAAATTCCCTCTTTTTGTATTATTTGGAATAGTTTCAGAAGGAATAGTACCAGTTCCTCTTTGTACCTCTGGTAGAATTTGGCTGTGAACCCGTCTCATCCTGGACTTTTTTTGGTTGATAGGCTATTAATTGCTGCCTCAACTTCGAACCTTGTTATTGATCTGTTCAGGCATTCCACTTTTTCCTGGTTTAATATTGGGAGGGTGTAAGTGTCCAGGAATTTATCCATTTCTTCTAGATTTACTGGTTTATGTGCATAGAGCTGTTTGTAGTAATCTCTGATGGTAGTTTGTATTTCTGTAGAATCGGTGGTTGTATCCCCTTTATCATTTTTTATTGCATCTATTCAATTCTTCTCTCTTTTCTTTTTTATTAGTCTGGCTAGCACTCTATCTATTTTGTTCATCTTTTCAAAAAACCAGCTCCTGGATTCACTGATTTTTTGAAGGTTTTTTTGTGTCTCTGTCTCCTTCTATTCTGCTCTGATCTTAGTTATTTCTTGTCGTCTGCTAGCTTTTGAATTTGTTTGATCTTGCTCCTCTAGTTCTTTTAATTGTGACATTAGAGTGTCCATTTTAGATCTTTCCTCCCTTCTCATGTGGGCATTTAGTACTACAGATTGCTCTCTAGACTCTGCTTTAAATGTGTCCCAGAGATTCTGGTATGTTGTATCTTTGTTCTCTTTAGTTTCGAAGAACATCTTTATTTCTACCTTCATTTCATTATTTATCCAGTCAACATTCAAGAGCCAGTTGTTAAGTTTCCACATAGTTGTGAGATTTTGAGTGAGTTTCTTAATCCTGAATTCTAATTTGATTGCATTGTGGTCTGAGAGACAGGCTGTTGTGATTTCCGTTCTTTTGCATTTGCTGAGGAGTGATTTACTTCCAATTATGTGGTCAATTTTAGAGTAAGTACAATGTGGTGCTGAGAAGAATGTGTATTCTGTAGATTTGGAATGGAGCATTCTGTAGATGTCTATTAGGTCCGCTTGATTCAGATCTGAGTTCAAATCCTGGATATCCTTGTTAATTTTCTGTCTCGTTGATCTGTCTAATATTGACAGTGGAGGGTTAAAGTCTCCCACTATTATTGTGTGGGAGTCTAAGTCTCTTTGTAGGTTGTTAAGAACTTGCTTTATATATCTGGGTGCTCCTGTATTGGGTGCATATATATTTAGGATAGTTAGCTCTTCTTGTTGCATTGATCCTTTCACCATTATGTAATGCCCTTCTTGTTTTATCAGAGACTAGGATTGCAACTCCTGCTTTTTTTTT
>PVKV010021538.1:0-37389 GCA_004027835.1 Alouatta palliata
ATGGGTCCCACAGACTGGGTTGAACTACCCCAGCGGATGCCACCTCACGTCCTGGAAATGGGTCCCACAGACTGGGTTGAACACCCCAGCGGACACTGTGAAAAAGAGACAAGCTGACTCCTCCGAGCCTTGCCTTAATCAGCGTTCTGATCCAAGAAATTACCACTTTTTAAGCCACTCATGAGTTACATCAAACTTCGATATCTGCCCTGGGGTCCCACTATAAGGTGTCCACGGGATATGACAAAATGTGAAACTCAAAAAACACCTCCTGTTCTCGAAGTGTGCCTTTATTTTGTTGTTATTACTTTGAGATGGGGTCTCACGCTGTCACCCAGGCTGGAGAGCAGTGGTGTGATCACGGCTCACTGCAGTCTCAACAACCTGGGCTCAAGTGATCCTCCCACGTGAGTCTCCCAAGTGGCTGGCTCCACAGGTGCACACCAGCACGCCGGCTAACCTTTTCTTTCTTTGTAGAGATGAGGTCTCATGTTAGTTTGGTCTCAAATTCCTAGGTTCAAGCAATCTGCCTGTCTCGGCCTCCCAAAGTGCCAGGATTACAAGCGTAAGCCACTGTGCCAGCCGCTAAGTGTGCCTGTCTTTAAATGTAAGTGTTACTTAGGTACCAAAGACTTTTTGAGTAGACCAAAAAAAAATTAAAAAGGTATATACACCTAACTTTCCCCCCTTCCCACAAGGCTCTGAATTTAAGAACTGTTAGCATATAAAACTCCGTGGGGGTGGCCCCCTGGGGAGGCTTCAGGGTAATTGGACATGGCGATCAAAGACTCTGAGCCTCCTCCCTTAAAAAGAGGAAATCGTGCAAAATGCAGCTCCAGAAAAAAGTCCTGATCTCAAGTTTCCTGAAACAGATGTGGGACAGATTCCTGGGCCTGGAGAAGCCTCCGGGGAGGAAGTGTACCTGCATGTCCAGCCTGTGCAGGGAGGGTAGGGCACATGGTGCAGCTGCAGCTGGCCCCATGGAGAGCCCCCGGCCCCCAGGGAGCCCCTGCACCCTCGGACCCACAGCCAAGGGTGCAGAAGGCCACCCAGGTCCTCCCAAGAGCTCTGTGAACGCTCAGGGACCCAGACACCCAGCCCAACTGAAAGGGTAGCTGACCAGTCCTGGAGGACACGTTGACCACCCACCTCAGTACCAGCTACAATCCCACAGAGTGCCAAGCAATCCCAGGAATTCCTGCAGGAATAGGCAGTCAGGCAGATTCCAGAGTCCCACGTGCCAGGGCCCAGGGTCTGAGTCTTGCCCTCAGATTTGAAATGCATGTCTCATTTTTAGTATCATTTGGGACCCTCAGTGAGGTCCCTCCAGTTCAGATGGGGGCTTCTTGTCACCAAAGTCCACCCCCAGCTGGGACCAGAGCCACTGGGACCTCTACCTTGGGAGGTCCCCTCCTGTAGAGTAGGCCAAGCCCCGGCTCCCCTAGAACACACAGGCCCCCTAAGGGAGGCCTCCCCTTGAAGCCTCTCCTCTGCAGCTCCCAAGGGGTCCATGGGGCCGCCCGGTGGTTCCCGCTCAGGGCCTCTTGCAAAGGAAAAGCTGAGCTGCCTGGTGCCAGGCGACCGTGGGCAGAGGCGGCCTCCAGGCAGTCAGCACGCCACCTTATCATCATTACGCTGGTAATTAATTCCCAGCTCATTGCATTTCCTGTGGCTAATTTGCACTCAGGCTGATTTGATTAAACTCATCTCTATGCTAATAAATGTGTTTTCCATTTGTTTTATTGACTGAAGGAAGAGGGTTTGATATTTACATGTTTCGAGATTTACCAGAAAAATTGCAGCATCTGAATTAATTTCTCTCTGATTTACAAGTTTGTAAAAAGGATCATGGGGTCACCAGCTTCCCCCAGTCTCCTCTCCTCATGCCCTGTACCGACCCCTCGCGTCCTGCCTGGCGTGGGGGTGCCTGTCCCTCCAGAACCCCCCCAATGCCCTCCGTGGAGCAGGCACCTCCCTTCCTCTGTGGGGAGTGGGCTGCCCCAGGCTCCTCTTTGCTGAGAAGTAGCTGCGTTTTGCTGGTGGGCGTGGGGTGGAGGGGCAAACCCCGAGTTCACAGAGCGCCAAGCCTGAGCAGGCAGCTAGAACCGCGCGTTTCCCCTTCACCCATTCACCTAATTCCGGGCCGCTGGCCTCCTCGTCTCCCAGCCGCTGCGCGAGACCCCGCATGGGGACCCGGGAGCCTGGGGGCGCCCCCACTCCCTGTCCCGGCCTCGGGCGTCCTGGAGTCTCGGCCCCGCGTCCCCAGCACCGCCTTTGTGGGGTCCCGGGCGCGCGCCGCGGGGGAGCTGAGGCCCCGGTGTTCCACAGTTGTGGGTGGGGAGGAGGCACCCGTTCCCTCCCGGCCTCCCTCCGCCCCCCGCCCCGCTGCTGCCCCCGGCCTGCGGACCCCCGGGAGGGCAGGGAACACCACCGGCTCCGCCGCGCTTCTGATTGGGCTCACAGCGCCCGCCGCCCGTGGGAGGGTCGGTGGGTGCGCGGCTGCACCCGCCCGGGCTCGGCCCACCCGGAGGAGCCAGGCGGCCCGCGCGGCGCCCGCGGCAGGCTCCGGTGGACGGTGGGGCACGGGTGCGGGCGGGAGAGTCCACGGCGCGTCGGCAATCCCAGGCTGGAGGCCGCGGGGGCGGGGCCTTGCGGGGGCGTGGCCTGCGGGGGCGGGGCCTGCGGGGGCGGGGACGTGCAGGAGCGGGTGGGTGGGGAGAAGGGGTGGGGAGGAAAGAGGCAGAGCCTGTAGGGTACAGACTTGCGATGGGCGGAGCTGGGAAGGGGCTGCAGGCTGGGTGGGGCCCTGTGGGCGGAGCTAGGAGGGGCGGGGTTCCCTAAGGGGCGGGGCCTGTGGGGCCTTTCCAGACAGCAGCACGTGGGTGCACACGGTCAGCGCTAGACCAGCCTTTAAGGCTCCAGCTGCGAGTGGGAGCCAGCGTTTTCTCAGGAGCATTCTGCAGGGAGGAATCGGGGCTTGGAGGCAAATCACTGTTGATTTCATCCGGCCTGACTGGCCTCTGACTCAGTATATCCTGTGCTTCCAGTGAGGTGGGCTCTGAGCCCAGGGATCTGTCCAGGCCCCTGTCACCGAAAACCGTGTGGGGCTGGACAGGGTAGCACGTGAGGAAGGCGCTCCCTCAAAGGGAGCTGAGCCTCCCGCCCCCGCCTCTGGAAGGAGAAGGAACCAGATGAGACCTTCTTAAGATGACTTTGTTGAAATTTATGGTGTGAATTCACGGGCTGAGCTGCAGAGAAGGGTAGGTGTCCTGGGTCACTGCCCTCGCAGAGCTGCTGCACCTGGCACAGTGCCCTCTCACCAGCCCGGGCACCCAACAGCTGGGGACCGAGACGAAACCTGTGAAGCTGAGCGCTGATCAAGGGGTCAGAGTTTACACGAGACTCTAGTAACGTGACCCCTTTACAGATGAGGAAACCAAGAAAAGAAGGAGGATTCAAAATAAGCTCTTCCATCTTCCCAATCCCCCAAGGTCACACCCTCACTGCAGAGCCAGCATGCCACCAGACAGGAGCTGTCCAGGGCCCACGCCCCAGCCCAGCATGCTGGATGTTTCCCCTGATCCAGCCTCCCTGTCTGACTCCAAATCCTTCAGGCATGTCTGTTTAACCAGCAAGGTTTGGTAGCTCGAGCACCCAGCAGTGTCTGCTTCAGGTTGCCTCCCCGCCTGCCCACCCTCAGCCCTGTCAGCCTGCTCCCACTCCCAATCTGCATCTGTCCCCTACATAGTACTGGGCACATGCTCATCTAGGGTGACATGAAGAGTCGAGTAGCAGACCCACGTTACCCCACACGGCTCGTAGCTTTGCCTCCTAATACTAGAATGAATCCCAGGTATTTGCAAATAGACTCCTGTCGATTTCAGAAAGTTAAAGAATTGTTATTCCGCTAAATATTTTGTTTCATTAAGTAGGATAGGAGATAGAAGCTGGGCGTAGTGGCTGACATCTATAATCCCAACACTGTGGGAGGCTGAGGCAGGAGGATCACTTGAGCCCAGGAGTTCAAGACTGGCCTGGGCAATATAGTGAGACCCCATATTAAAAAAAAAAAAAAAGGAAATCAAGGGAAATGGCCCAGCGTCCTGGGACTCCATGCTTCAGCATAAACGCAGGGTCAGGACCAGTCACAGGCTGGGGCACACAGACCTCCTCCTTGGGTTGGCAGAGTTTGGGATCACACCAGGAGGTGGCCCGAATATGTCTGTCCTGCCTGCCTGCCTGCCTGAACTGCAACTCTCAGGAGAATTTCCGATGTTTCCATATCCTCTTCTCAGGGGACAAGCAAGGGAAGGTGCTCCCTCTGCCTCTGCTCCTTTGGGGAACTGCTGTGGGAGGGAGGGTAGGGTGGGGAGGAGGAGTGGAGGGGAGAACAGAGGAACTGCATCAAGGAAGGCTCAAGGTCTGACTGAAGTTAGTAAAAAGACGTGTGTTCCCGAAGACACCTAAACAGAACCATCATCCAGGGCTGTGTTCAAGCCAAGCCTCACTGAGCTGGGGTCTGTCAAAGCCGCCTGAAGGTCTCCAAGGCTGACAGGAGTGAAGGCTGGAACACAGTGTCATCAGCACCTTGGAGAGCGGACCGGTGGGCACAGGGCCCAGTCCCTCTCCAGACGGCGGTGCCAACAGCCTGGCAAGGACGCCGGACGCAGCCTGCCTCCCTGTGCTTCCCACGAGCTGGCTCTCCTCCACCAGGGCTTTCCGAGATGAGGCTCTGATGAGAGATGGCAGCTCAGCTCCGATGGGGGAACAGGAGCCTCTCCAGGCCAAGCATTCCAGCTGGCCTCTAACCAGCAGTTTCAGAAGGCCAAGAGCTCATGAACAGAGCAGGTCCAGCTGCCCTGAGAAGCCAGGTGAGGACACATGCAGGGCAAGGGCCCCTGTGTCTCCCACAGCAGGCACCTCCACTGCGAGCAAGGACCCGGCCCTCCCTGGCAACCCCACAGCAGATCCTTGGATGGCGTTGGCTCTGCACCCCAAAAGCAGGAAGAGGTCTGACCTCTTTAAAAAACTTCTCCTGCCTTGGAAAATCCCTGAATGACTTGGACAAGGAACGCCTGCTTTCTCTGGGAGGGAAGAGACATGCAGATTCCTCTCTGGCAGAAAAGGGTGAAGGTCCTTGTGCGGGATGGCCAGCCTGCTATTTCCATAGAAACACTTCAACCCTCCTTCTTGCTGCCTGCCTGGGCAGGCCCGGGTGTCCCTGGGCTCCAAGGGCAGATGGTTTCAGTGGGGTTGGCGTTGAGTCTAGATCCCCAGAGCCGGGGGTGTGGGTGGCAGCACCACCTCCTCCCATTCTGGCCACAGCCCCTGATGCCCTCACCCTCAATGGCATCCTGACCAGGGCTGGCAGGGTGGAGAGGAAGAGGGAAGCCTAGCAGGGCTGTCGCTGGCAGAGGCTTCCCGGTGGCCCCTCTTTGTCTGGGGCCTGTTCAGCCCTACTCCTGGGTATGGATGCTGAGGCTGCCTTTGCTGCCATAGGGGTGGGAACTGGGATGCAGGGAGGGGGGCGGGTGAAAAAACAGACAGACACGGGTGGGCAGAGGCCTACGAAAGGCCGTGAATTCAGCGCGAGGCCCAGGTTCCACCTCTGCCTCCCGGCCTCACACACAGCAACAGCCTGGCTGGCGTGGCCCAGGGGCTGGAGCTCAGCCATGAAGCGATGTGAGGCCCTCAGTGTGTGGAGCTGCAAGCCCCAGCCCGCCCCCAACATGTCAGGCAGGTGCTCAGGCATGAATGAGCGAGTGAATGAGCAAATGAATGAGCGAATGAGTGATTTGACAGCTGAATGAATGAGTGAATGAGGGAATAGGTGAATTCGTGAACAACTCTGAGTGATGAAGAATGAGCCTAGACAGTGCGTGACGTCAGGAGATCGTAGGCGCTGGCAATCTGTTCACCAGCAGCCCACCTGGGATGTTTCTCACTGGAGCCACGGACAGGCATAGGCCGTGGTCTGGCACACGGGGGTCTCGATGCCCCCACCTCCCTCTGGTCCTGGCCACCCTGCTCCTTTGCAGGGAGCCCTTCCTGGTCCTCCCTGTTTACAGCTGCATCCCCTCCACTGGGCACTCCCCTGGCCGTGGCCTCACCGCCAGCCATGCTGGTCCTTGAGCATTTCTCCTCTCCCCTCACCCACCATGAGCTCCCCAAGGTGGGGTCTTGGCCACCCCTCCTCCCTCCCACCTCTTTCTCTCTCTCTCTCTCTCCAGGTCTTTGTAGGTGCTTGGTGAGAGTTTCCACATTGTACAAGGCCAGGCGCTCCTTCATTCATGTATGTGTAGCACGCTTAATATACAATCCCTCATTTTGCTGAACCTACATGTGGCACTCACCTTGACATCAAAAACAAAGCGCTGAATGGCTCCAGATGGCTCTGCCATGCTGGCGGGGCCCGCAGCCCATAGATGCCCCTGTGAGAAGGGCCAGCACAAGGACTGTCCATCCAGGTTGGGGTGGGGCACGTGGGTGGTGTCCCAGCACAGGCCTGGCCACTCGAGGCAGGGGGTACCCGGGCACATTCCCCTGCAGCCCGTGGCCCTGCATTCTGCATGCACTGCCCGCCCACACGGCAACTTTGTCACTGCCTTCCTCCCCCACCAGATCGTTCCAGGACTGCTGAGGCCAAAGTACTCATGGACCAACATCTCAAACCTGGAAACCTTCAAATTCTGTATTTCATGATCACACTGTGTCCACAAGGCCACAGACCCTCTGGGATCAAAGCCCTTCCCTAGCTGAAGGATACCCAGGCCCTTGTGCTCCAAAGCAGAAACAGAAGGACCTCCGTCTACACCCAAAATAGAAAAGACATGAGCCCGGGCAGCACCAGGCAGATGAGCAGGACCGCGGTTATGTAACCTGGTGCAGGAGAAGCCTGGAGAACCATGGCTTGACCTCTCGTTTGACACTTTAGCATAAAATTTAGCATTATCTAATCTGAGTCAAAAAATCGACTAAAAATGGCCTTGGTGGTGAGCAGGTTTTATTTAACTTAAAATCACAGCGAAATGTCAGGGAAGGGGCCGTTCCAGGCCCTCGGAATGTCACACGGCCTGTGGGTCACCAGGAGATCCTGTGGGAGACCCTGGAGGGGTCAGGGAGGGACCTCTGGGGCACTGACATACAGCACCAGGTGGGAGGGCTGTGATGTTGCCCCATGAACTTTGAGAGCTGAGACAGGCTCTCTCTGGGGGCTGGCCTCATGCAGCTGCCCTGGGGGACGGCAGCCACAGCCTCGTCATTTCCTGTCCCGTCTTTTCCTTCCGGGGCCTGACCCAGGACAAGGCTTTCAGGAGCAAAGGGCTGCCTGGCTCTGCCACTAAGTGTTTGCTGCCAGCAAGGCCCAGACTGCTGTGGTCTCATTGGCAGTGATTCCCACAAGAGGAAGGGAAAAAGACTGAGCCTCGGGCCTCTGTCTCCGTGATGGCGACTGCTATGTGGGAAATGGAGTGCCTCCCGGAGTGTCTGCAGCCTGCACGAGGCAGCTAGGGAAAGCCAACCCTACCCTCTGCTTTGCAACAGAGCCTGAGGTCCGGGTGAGGGGTTGGGAGTTTGAGATAAACCATCCCCCACCCCAAACCCCAGAGAAGCTGACGTCCAGGAATGGGTCTACCTGCCCAATCCGGGGCGGCCCAGCCCATGGATGCTGAGGACCCAGCATCCCTACAGTTAGAGGACAGCTCGGAGAATGGAGCGTCCTCACCAGAACCCACCACTGGGGTCTCTGTTTAAAATGCCAACCTAAGGAGAAGGCTGTTGAGGGCCAGGAGCAAGCATGGCAGAAAGCGAGGCACTGGCTGCCTGGATGTCCCCGGTTCCCAAGGGCCACTGCCCGGCGAGCCCAGCGGGAGCCCCGATCAGCCAGTGGAGCTCAGATGTGCGCTGCAGCGGCTGAAGGCAGGAGGCTACCGTCCTCCCTCAGCCCTGCCACGAGCCTCCGAGGCCAGTGCCTGGTCCAGGCTGGATCCTCTCTTTCCGTCCACGCTCCCAGCCTCCTCCCAGTTTGCACTGTTATTTTAGCACCCTGACTCTGACGACCGTTTAGGACGTTTTTAAGCCATGGAAAACAGAGCTAGCTGATGAACAATGACTTCTAAAATTATTTCAGTTCTGACAGCTTGGAAGAGAATTAGAGCCTTGGCAGAAGATGCAGAGTCTCATTTCCCCTGTTTTTGCTCCAAGGTGGCACCAGCCTCAGCTGATTCTCCACAGAGACAATTAAACGGCTCCCAGAAGACACCCACGTCGTTCCATCGTCCTCAGTGGCCGGGGCTAGACCCAGGTGAGCAATGTCACCTCTCAGAGCCTGGCACCAAGCACGGCCTCCGCACCTGCGATGTCCCTGCCCCCAGGAGCACCACGGCCCGGCAGCCGGATGCAGCATGTCCTGCGGGGGCTGGGGTATGCTGTGTCTGCAGGAGCAGCGATTATGCCGGCAGCCCCGACCGGCAGGGATGCGCCTAGAGCCGCGGCAGAGGCAGCCGCATTGAAGAACAAACCAGAAGGCAACCAGGCCTCAAACGCCACCTCCCACCACCCTGCTCCTGCAGCGCCTGCTGGCCCCGGGCCGGTTCTGATGCACATTCTGCTGGCAGTTTGGTTTTCCACTGAACTGGCCGCATGGTGCGCCCTTGAAACGTCCCTTCCCAGCCAGTGGTTGTTTAATTCTCCTCTCTCTGCTGCGCCCTGTGGCTGGTGCCAGGCTGTGCCACCTCCTTGGGGTGGGCGCGCGTGTGGACGAAGCAGAGGATGAATGCGGTGGGCTCTGCTTCTAAAAACTGACTCTGACCCAGAAACTTTTCTGAACAGAACCGATGAGAAAATGCCTCAGGCTGCACCAGGAGGCAGTTCCGCATTTGGGGAAGGCACACAGAAGTGAGTGTGAAAAGCCATCTCTCATGACCACTCGGGGAACCAGAACAGGAGTCCAGGGTACCCGCAGCGCCTTCTGCTCAGGGTTAGCATCTGCCTCTCAGAGGGTCTCTGCCCCAGCAGGAAGCCACGGAGGGCTTAGGTGTGCCATCAGGAAGCCACGGCGGGCACTTAGGCTCTCACAGCAGCTGAGGGGCAAGGAGAAGCTGAAAGGACCTGGCTCCCTGGGCCTTGGCTGGGTGCCACCCTTGACAGCAGCCCTGTGCTGTGCTGAGCTGCCAGCGGCTCCCTTCCCCTGCCCACCACCCAGAGCCTGGGCCGCCTCCAGCCCCTCCCACCCCTCCTGCTGGCCCCGCCCCTCCTGCTGGCTCCACCCTCCTGCTGGCTCTGCCCCTCCTGTTGGCCCCGCCCCCTCCTGCTGGCTCCACCCCTCCTGCTGGCTCCGCCCCTCCTGCTGGCTCCACCCCTCGTCCCGGCTGCACCCTGCAGCCACGCCCACTGCTCCCCTGGCCTTGCCTTAGGATTGCCCTGCTCTGTGCACACGGAAGCCAATACCACGCCCGCCCGTGAGGCATGAAGCCCGAGAGCCTCCAGGGTAAAATGGCATCCCCCAAGATTGGAGGGTCCTTCCGAGGCACGGCGTGATCCCCAGTGCAGACACCCCGCCCCTCAGACACAAATGGAGCCCGTTGTCCTGCAGGACCCCGGCCCATGCAGGTCAGTGGGGGCCGTGCCGAGGTCCGCACCAACACCAAGGGCTTGTCCCCAGAGAAGACCCCAAGTTGTGCAGCTCCCTGGAAATAAAGTAGAACAGTCCCGCAAAAGCTTCATGACCCTGGATTGGACAATGGTTTCTTGGATACACACCAGAAGCACAGGCAATAAAGGAAAAAACGGACATGCTGGACTTCAGGAAAACTTTAAATTCTGCGCCTTAACAGATAGTATCAGCAGAATAAAAGGCAACCCAGAGAAGGGGGAAAGTATTTGCAAGTCACAGATCTGATAAGGAATTAATATCCATAATGTACAGAAAACTCCTAAAACTCAACAACAAAAGTCCGGACTCAAAAATGCACAGAGGGCGTGGATAAATGTTCCTCCAAAAACACATACACACGGCCAAGAAGCATGAGAAACACCGTTCACCACGGGGAAGAGCAAATCAAACCACAGCGAGGTGCGCCCAACACCCGCTGGGACGGCTACCATAAGAAAAAACTGAAGGCAGCAAGTGTGGGTGAGGACGTGGAGAAACTGGAACCCTTGTGTAAGGCGGCTGGGGAGGTAAAATGGTGCCATCACTGTGGAAAACAGGATGGCACTCCCTCAAAATCTCAGAATGCCCCCGTAATTCAGCCATTCCACTGCTGAGGGCACCCGCAAAAGCACTGAAAGCAGGGTCTCAAAGACACTTCATACCCATGTTCACAGCAGCACGATTCATAATAGCTTAAATGTGGAAGCAACTGTATCCACTGACGTGAACAAAGAGGCAGAACGTGGTCTGTGCACACCGTGGACTGTCATTCAGCTTTGGAAAAGAAGGGAAGCTGTGATGGAGGCTACAACATGGATGAAGCTTGAGGACATCATGCTAATGAAATCACAGACATGGACGTGGACAGGACACAGGCAGGACATGGATGTGGACAGGACACAGGCAGGACACGGACGTGGACAGGACACAGGCAGGACATGGACAGGACACAGGCAAGACACGGACATGGACAGGACACAGGCAAGACATGGACAAGACACAGGCAGGACACGGACGTGGACAGGACACAGGCAGGACACGGACGTGGACAGGACACAGGCAGGACATGGACAGGACACAGGCAGGACACAGACACGGACAGGACACAGGCAAGACATGGACAAGACACAGGCAGGACACGGATGTGGACAGGACACAGGCAGGACAGGGATGTGGACAGGACACAGGCAGGACACGGATGTGGACAGGACACAGGCAAGACACGGGCAGGACACGGGCAGGACACAGGCAGGACACGGACGTGGACAGCACACAGGCAGGACACGGACACGGACAGGACACAGAGGGCTTAGTAAGAAAACTGGCTTTTTCCTTCCTCTTGGGAAAAGTGCTGGAAGGCGCTGGGTGCCAGAAGAGGGGCCAGGGAGTGTTGCGAAGTCCCCCAGGTCCCTCCTGGCCCTGATGGGACATCAGGGGTCCCCTTGACTGCTCCCCCTTTTCTCACCCAGGCCCCTAACCACTGTGGTCACCCCCAGCCAGAGCCCCCCACCCCCAGGGCCTTCCTTGAGTGATAGATCCCTGATGACCTGTGTCGGGGCTACTGCCGGGCTTCAGAGGGCAGCTGTCTCATCTTTCTTATGATGAAGGTCCCCACCCACCTGGTGGGGCTGTGTCTGGAGCTGGACCCTCCTGCCTGCCGGGCACCCTGCGCTGGGCCAGGGCCTCCTCCTGCTCAAGGAAGCCGGTCCCTTGCAGCTGATGCCCTCGTTCTTGCCATAGCCCCGAGGCAGGAGGCTGGGAGAAGGGAGAAAGAGGGGGTGTCATGCCCGAGGTGTCCCCCCACTTGACCTTTTCCTGAGTAGGGGACAAAGGCCAGGCACTGCTGGGGGAAGCAGGATTTCTCAGAGCCCCAGGGCCTGCCAGGAGGGGCCTGGGAGGTTCGGAAACAGCTTCCCAGGGAGCCGGAGGAGGGAAGCCACAAGCAGCTGGGAGGAGGGAACAGGACAGGGTCCGTCTCCCTCGATGAACAGGGATGCTCGGCCATAGATGGTGACGCACCCTGTGAGCTGCAGGTGCCGGAGCAAGGCCCGCTGGCTGATAATTGGCCAGGACCGACTTAGCTGTTTCAATATCCCAATAGCAACTTTCCCAGCAGCCTCAGGGAATCGTTTCTGTCCAGGTTTTTCTAAGCTTTGACTCCCACTTTCTGTCAAACGCCCTGGGAAAACAGCCTGTTCATCCCACCAGCTGAGGACCGGCAGCCACTGTGACCTTGCGTGACCCCACCAAGCCCTCTTAGGGCCAGGACCCCTCAGAGGACAAGGAGCTGAGTGGGGTGGGGCTCAGAGGCTGGCCTCTCCCCTTCCTGATGTGGGTGGGGTCTCGCCCACACTCAAACAAGGGAGCCCCCGGCCAGGCAGATGATGGGGTCACATGGGGCAAGAGGCGGAACCAGAATGTCACGAACCAACCAGAGCCTCAGGACGAACAAAGCAGAACCACGGGGCTCTGCGTCCCTGCCTGCCCCTCTCGGGTGCTGCAGGCACAGCCCAGGTCCACCTGACCCACTGAGTCAGCCCCGACTGCCAAGGGAGCCCCAGAAGTTGGCCAAGTCTGCAGATGCGGGAAGAGGTCAAGCGCCTTCCCCACATGGTGGCTGCACAGGGGTGCCCAGGCAGGGCACTGAAGATGGAGGCATGACTGCGGGCCATCACGATCAATCCTGGCCCTTGGCTGGAGGCTGCACTGTGGCCGTTGTCAAGGACATTTGAAGCCAGGCGCAGTGGCTCATGCCTATAATCCCAGCACTTTTGCAGGCTGAGGTGGGCAAATCACTTGAGGCCATGAGTTCCAGATCAACCTGGCCAACGTGATGAAAACCTGTCTCTACTAAAAACACAAAAAAACTAGCTGGGCGTAGTGGCGCACACTTATAATCCCAGCTACTGGGGAGGCTAAGGCACCAGAATTGCTCAAACCCTGGAGGCAGGGGTTGCAGTGAGCCAAGATCGTGCCACTGCACTCCAGCCTGGGTGACAAGAGTGACATTCAGTCTCAAAACAAAACAAAACAAAACACATTTGGAGGCAGCACTCACGGCTGCCTGGCTGCCAATCAATGTGCCTCTAAAAGCTGCAGCCAGAACCAGGTCAGGGTGAGACGCAAGGACCCCAAAGAGGGAAAGAAGGACAGACGGTACGGCCTGGGACACGCAATTGTTCCTACCTGCGTCTGCTGTGTCTGCTCACTGGTGCCAAGGAACTGGGGTTGATCCTGGAGGAGGTACCTCCCACATGAGTGGCCCCTCCTGAAGTGGTGCCCAGGCCACTTGAGCCACAGCCGAAGGGCCTTTGCCAGCCCCTGTGGCCTCCCAAAGGGGAATGCGGGCTCCTTCATGGGAGAGGAGATGGGCGACCGGCAGGCACTATCCCACCCTCCTGTGCCTCCTGCGCTCTGTGGACGGCCACCTCTGCTGTCAAGCCTGCAGGGCCCCACCACCTGGGAAAGGGCGGGAGTCACCTGTGGCCCTGGACCCGGGGACCCTCGAGCCATCTGCCAACAGGGAAGTCCAAGGCCACCAACAGGCCGGTCACTGCTGGCACAGAAAAGGGGCTTTGAGTCCAAGGACTTCACCATAAGCGCCGTGGGGAGGCGGCGCCAGGCCCCTGTTGGTGTGGCGTGTTTGAGCACACAGAACACGTGCACACACATGCACGTCCACACGGAGCACAGGTGCGTGTACACGTGTACACATCCCCACACAGGCACTCGCACGGAGCCGCTGCCACGGGGCAATCCACACACGTGTGCACACACAAAGCGGTCCACCCTCTCTCTCAAGCTGTATCCAAATCTGCTTCCCTCTCACCCACCGGATCCCCAAAGACAGGGGCTTGGCAGCTGTCGTCTGAACCGGAAGCCGCTCAGGAGGGAGGAAAGTTAACTCTGTTTCCCAGCCCTGTGTCTCAGTTTGACCCAGAGATTTTCACAGAGCTTAACAAGAGCTGGGCCCTCATCTGTGCTGGCAACCGCAATTCAAATGTCCCGCCTGGTGAAATGCTCTCAGTGTGAGCAACTGACAGGGCCTGGGTGCGACTTTCCCTCTTCTCTTCCTGCAGTTTTTTCTTTTCTTACCAGATGAATTTCTTGAATTGGAAAGAAAGTCACCGAAGTATTTTGTCATATTGGTAGTTAGATATGAGATTAGCCATGAGACGGGGGAAGAAACTTCAAAAAACGAAGAACAAGAAGGTTGAGGCCAAGGCATGTTCCCGCTCCGAGAGAGCAGACACTGCCGCTCCGGGGGCCGCTGAGCTGCTGCAGAGCCTGGTTCCTGCTCAGACCAGGAGCCATGGACACTGCTCTGTACTCAAAGAGCACCTTACTCTTGCCCTGTGTACCAAGGAGTGCATGCGTGTGTGTAAATAAAGTAATGAATATGTGAATGAATGAGTGAACAAATGAGTACATGTGTGTGAATTAGTGAGTGAAGGAATGAGTGAACAAATGAGTGTGAATGAATGAGTGAACAAATGAGTGTGTGTGAATGAGTGAATGAAGGAATGAGTGAATAAATGAGTGTCTGAATGAGTGGATGAGTGAATGAATGAGTGGATGAGTGAGTGAATGAGTGGATGAGTGAATGAATGAGTGGATGAGTGAGTGAATGAGTGAATGAGTGAATGAATGAGTGGATGAGTGAGTGAATGAGTGGATGAGTGAGTGAATGAGTGGATGAGTGAGTGAATGAGTGGATGAGTGAGTGAATGAGTGGATGAGTGAGTGAATGAGTGGATGAGTGAATGAATGAGTGGATGAGTGAGTGAATGAGTGGATGAGTGAGTGAATGAGTGGATGAGTGAGTGAATGAGTGGATGAGTGAGCACCTGGGAGTGCAGACGGTCACAGTAGCACTGGGGGCCATGGGCTGGAGACCGCCCACGTGCTGGTCCCCTCAACTCTGCCAAAGACAAAATGCCCCAGAAGGGCCAAGGGCTCCCCACAGTGGTTGCAATGGTGACGGCCCCTCCCCATCCGTGTGACTGTCACCTGTGGGGGGCCTGGAGACCCCGAAGTGTGGTGTCCACTGCCCATCCCTCCAGCCCCACCAGCGGCCAGCCCTCTGCTGCCCTCTGCTGGCAACCTGACCCACAGTGGCTCCTGTCGGCGAGGGGCGGGGGACCAAAAGGGACCACGGGGCGAATTGGGACGATGTCAGCTCCTGCCAGCATCACAGAGCCAGTTGCCACGGTGACGGGCTGCTGTGCGGGCCCTCTGCAAAGCAGGGAGCGCAGCTGTCCTCATTCCACCAGAGCCAAATTCCTCACGCTCTGCCTCCCAGCGAAGCCCATGTGACCACGGGCCCAGGGAAGGGGGAAGGGGTGCGGGAGCCAGCGGGTCACCCGCTGCCCCGGGCACCTTGGGCACCGCAAGCCTGGCTCTGCCTGGGACGCTCTCGGCTGGCCCCTTGTTCCTCCTCCCAGGCCAGGCTTCCAAATGCTCTTGCAGCCATGTCCCCGCCAGTCAGACCCGGAAGATGCCTGGGGGCAGTCGCCCATGGCTGCCCTGCCCAGCTCACAGAGGAGGCCATGTACTCAGCCAGAGTGGAGGTCAGGGCCCTACAGAGGCAGGCGGCCCCAGCCAGCCCCCCAGCCCTGTCCTGAGGCTGCTGAGCCTGATGCCCATTGGGGAGGTGGGCAGCTGACCCAGGGCCTGGCAGGGAGCCAGCTGTAGCACTGCCTGAGTCAGGACCAAGCCCCAGCTGCTGCTGCACCAAGCAACCCTTGGCAGTTCTGCCAGCATGCAGGGCATGGCCATGGGGAAGGGGCACCCACACTCACTGGGCCAGCTGCAGGCCCTCAGGGACACCAGGCATCTCCCCCGTCCCGCCACGCAGCAAGGACAAGGGGGCAGAGGAGAAAGCATGGGGTGGAGGGCAAAGGAGGAGGGAGACCCCATGGCCCGGGCCCCGGCCCAGAGCTTCTGTCCAAGTGGGAGCCAGACTGTGGCCCCAGGAGGGCAGAGGAAGCCAAGGATCCCCCAGATGTTTCTGCAACATCAATTGTTCCCATTTCTTGAGTTATTACTTTATGTAAACAAACATGAGAGTTGCTGGTTCTAAATAAAGTTGTTTGTCTATGTAAATTAATATATCACATTCTCTCCTGAAATGGAATTATTTGTCTCTGGAGGAATCATGTTGAAAACTGACTTAGGGTACAACTGTATTATTTGCATATGCAGATATGCCTAATTATTCCACTTGCAATTAAAGGCTTGTGTGTCAGCAAATGAGACTAATTAGATACATTTATCTATGATAATCAGCTTTTTACAAACAAAATAGATCCCTTTTGGTTGGGCGGGGAAAGCTGCTGGACCGTGTCCCTTCTCCCCTCGGGGCACCTCTCACCAGCCTCACTCCAAACCCCCCAGCTGTACCCCAGCCCTGGTTTGTGGGGGACAGGAAGAGCCCAGGCTTCTCACCCTTCAGAGGCAGTTCTGAGACAGCAGCCTTGAGACATCTCAGTCCGCACTGGGGTTAGGTACCGGCTGCCCAGCCCTCCCAGTGCCCTGGCCCCTCCAGTGTACTCCTGGAACCACCTCCGACTGAAGTCCATACACAAGCCCTGGCGGGGCCTGCCTGGGAGAATTCGGGGAGCTACTACCTTGCTTTCAAAGCTCGGTGCCTTCGAGATTGTGACTGTACAGCTCACAGCCTCATCTTCAAGGCTGGACTGTCCTTGCCCATGGACCCCACTGGTGCTCCCTTCCTGGGCACCCAGACTCCACAGCCCTGTGCCCCTTGGCCAGGTTGTTTCTGGCCAGGGCGGGCTGACATGTCAGGGGCGTGACGCCCCCACAGCGGCCTCCACCCAGGTCCTGGGTGAGAGCCCTGAGCAGGTTCCAGCTGTCCCGGGAGGACCTGGTGAGGCTGAGCCCAGAAGCCTGGCCGTGGCCTGCCTGATGACCACCCTGGTCACGACGTTTCACCTCCCCACTCATCTGCTGGCATGCTCTCAGGGTCACCTCCAAAATAAACTACTTGCCCTCCTGAAGAAGGATGAACAGAGCCCCCCAAATGTGTCCACCCAGAACCAAAATGTGGCCCTATTTGGAGTAAGGTCTTTGAAGAGGTAATTGGGGTAAGGACCATGGATGAGGGACGGAGAGGCTGAAACGGGTTCGTTTGGAGAAGAACGCCACCGGAAGACGGAGGCAGACATTGGAGTGATTCGGCACAAGCCGGGGGCACCAAAGAAGGCCTGAGGCCACCAGAAGTTGGAAGAGATGAGGAAGAGTCACCCCGCCAGAACCCCGGGCAGGGGCCAGCCCCGCCCAGAGCTGCTTCAGACGTCCAGCTGCAGAACGGAGACAGAAGGAACCTTGTTGTTTAAAGCCACCCAGTTTCAAGTCACTTGCTGCAGCGGCAGGACACCTCCCATCCCTGCTTCGGGATCCACTTCTGGGGAAGTCCAGCCTCAAACGTGTTTTTCTTTAGGTTGAGTAAACCAATTGATTTAAATACCTGTTTCAGCCTTTAACCTAAGCAAAAACCCCTCTGAAATCATGGGCTTGATGCAAACATGTAATTTTTCCAACTACACACTCAAAACAAGCACCAGCAAGATAGAGATGGTCATCGAAGCCCTGGCCACTGACTCCCCTGGGGCCACGGCCACAGCCACACTGTCCTCCGGAAGGCTGGCTCCCGCTTCCCCTCCCTGCAGGCTGGGAGTGGGGTTCCTGCTTCAAAAGGATCCACCATAGAATCCCTTCGAACGGCCGATTCCCCTGGATAATTGAAAACATGACTCAGTTCCCGAAACGTAATCTTTCATACAGCGTGCAGGACCCGGTGAGCTGTATGAGCACCGCCCGTCAGTGTGCAGGACTCAGAGCATAAGGGTGACATGTGCTCAGGACGGGGACGGGGAGGCCACAGACGGGCACACGGCAGGCTGGGACAGTTGAGACCAAGGGGTGTCAGGCAGGGTGTGGACTTCCAGCCCACAATGAGGGCCCTCTGTCGGGATCTGTAGGGCAGGCAGGGACAGGGGCAGGCGGCCTCGTGAGCCCTTGAGGAAGGCAGGGGTGGGAGTCATTCCTATTCTATGGCTGGGGGCCACGGGGAATGGCATTTCCAAGAGGGCCAAGCCACGCACCCTCAAAGCTGCAGTTTCAGAGCGAGTTGGCACCATCAAGCACAGAAGCGGGCAGACGGGAAACCCTCTCCCAGCTGTGAGGCCAGGAGGGAGCCCATGCCACCTCTCTGCAGAGAGAGCACCCTATGACCTCCTCAGGTGACAAGATAGAGGGCAGTGCTATCGAGGGCACCAGGACCACCCCCACCACGGGTCGGGGAGATGCTGCAGGTGCCCACAAGGCACCCAGCCTGGAGTCATGGGAGGTCACCCCCGCCTGCCTGCAGGCCCTCCTGAGAGCTGAGGCCAGCAGAGCACCCTGCATGCCCAGAAATGCTGCAAGCTCTCACTTCTTTCCCCTGCAAGACCCCTCTTCAGTCACGCACTTTGGGGCAATTAAAGCCTTTATTTGGAAAAGACGTAAACCAAATTTCCTCGGCTGAGCAGATTTTTAAGCAGCAATTCATCAACCCGAGCTTCCAGGCCAGGTTGTCTGCAGACCCTGAGGAGGTGGGAGGCTCACCTCCCTTTCCTCTGGGTGGAAGGGGACGCCTGGGAGCCGGGGGCAGAGAAGGAGGCAGAAAGGGAGGGAGAAGGGGGCGGGGGCAGGGAGACAGACCACAGGTGGACAGACAGGCAGGGCTGGAGTCCAGGAGCTTAGAGGGGACAGGAGCCCACCCGCAGAGACAGCCCAATTCTGTCTCGTCTTTTTGCAAAATGCTCAAGCTTGAAGCCCGGCTGAGGCTGCTTTAAATTAGATGCTGCCTCAGCAGGTCCCTCTGGAGTTGATGGAAATCTAATTAGCTAGGCAGCCTGGCACAAATGTCCTAATTTCCCTGACGCTGGGGGACATGAGTGTCTCTTTGCTGCTGGGGTTCCCGGCCTCAGCCTGGCCTTTGCACTCTTCTTGTTTTCCAAGATGACGCCTATCAGAAACCCTAATTGTTTTTTGAGAAACCGCTAATTAATTAGGCTCAGCCTCTTGAAAAGCACTTAAAATACTAACGACTTGCTAAAGAAGAGCAGGACGTGCAAGCAGAGCCAGGGCCCAGAGTGCCCACCGCGGTGAGGGGCTGTGGCCTCCCCAGGGGGAGACCCTGGCGGAGACCCTTGCTCTGCTGCTCAGAGTCCAGGACATGAGAGCTGAGCCCATGCACCAGTGACTCACGGCCCGGCATGGACGAGCCCAGAGCCTGGAACAGAGGCTGTCAAGACCCCGCCTCCCCTGCTCTAGCCCCGCTCTAGGCCCCGGGAGGCTGGCCTCCATGGACATCCCCGCTCTGATGGGTTTGACCAGTGGAATCGTCCAGGACACGGAGGTGGGAAGAGAGTGGGCTCTCCCCACCAGGTCTCCTGGGGGTTAGGGGCCCAGCATCTGCTTGTCCTCAGCACCAGGCTCACTCCATGCCCTGCCCTTGTCAGAGCTCCTGCTGTGACCTCCCAGGGGTCCATTTGAAGGCCCGCTGCCCAGCACAGCCGAGCTCACTTGTTTGTTGGTGACCTCATGCCCTCACAGGCTAGTTCTGAGCCCTCCCATGGGGCGGTCGGTGCTTCAGGCACTGGAAATACAGCAGCGGACATGGAGATGGAGCTCCCGGTGTGTCCCGCTAGATGAACGATCAGGGTGCAGGACCTCCAGGAGCAGTGAGGGTGAGCTCAGTAGCCCGGGCAGTCCACACCCTGCACCTTCCAAATACAAGTCCAGCAATTAAGGAGCACCTGGGAAGCCACCTGAGCCTTCGAAACACTGTATTTGGGGGGCTTTGGGCCATGCTGGACAGTCTAAGCAGATGATGGGATTTCGGTTTGGGGCCACACAGGGTCAGCTCGAGACTGAGTAACTAGGGTCAGCCACACAGGGACCCCAAGTCTACATGACCAAGCCCCAGTAAAAACCACGGTCACCAAAGCTCAGGCGAGCCTCCCAGGCTGGCAGGACTCCACGTGTGCCGCCACAGACAGCTGCGGGGAGAAACAGCGCTGTGCACGCAACTCCATGGGAGAGGACCCCAGCAGCTCACACCGGCCGCCATCATCCTGCCCCATGAGCTCTCCCTTCGCTGAGTTGAATTTGTCCTTTTGTGGACACAAACCATAAACAGGACAGGAACTACTTTTCCAAGGTGTGTCTTTCTAGTGAATCACTGAACCTGACTTGAACCTGAACAGAGGGGGACAAATGATGCTTCCAAGGGTGAAGGCCACATCCCTGAGGACAGGCAAGACTAGCTGTCACCATCACAAGCCCAGCATTCTCACAGTCTCGTGGGAAGCCACGGAAATGCCACGACTCCATGTGGCCAACATTCGGCTGAGAGACCGCAGATACACCCAACCGGACGCTCAGGACCTGTGCCTCTGTGTTACCGTAAGTATAACCGCAGCTCAGTGATGACACAATGAGACGCGGCGAAAGATGAGAGACCCGGACCAGAGGTGCTCAGGAAGCAGAACCCAGAAAACCCCAGACCGGAAGACCCTGCAAATGCAACCCACCAATGAGCGGGAACGTCAATGGCGGCACATTCATAAATCCGACGTCCGAGTTCAAGTTGCCGCAGCCTCGCTTCTGGGGACGCTGCTCCCTGCTTCCGCAATGGCGCCCTGGTGCCGTGGCCTCCGGAGGGAGCAGCGCTGTGTCCTCACGTGGCAGAAGGGACAGACAGAACGGACTCACCCCTCCAGGCCTTCTGTCGACTGGCACTCATCTGTTGGTGAGGGCACAGCCTTCCCGGCCTCCTGACCTCCCGAAGGTCTGTACTACGGCACTAGGGATGGGGTCTCAATGTGAAGTCTGGAGGGACGCACACATTCACACCGGAGCACAAGCTCACAGGAAGTGTTTCCTCGAACGGACGGTGATGTGGCTAAAATGGAGACACAGTGCCCCAGTCAGTGGGTCCCAAAACGTGGCAGCCAGGCTTGAACTGCTCTTATGCTTTTTCCCTGTCCTGGCCACACTGGTTCATCCCGAAACCTCGGGGCCGGGGAGCAGGTGAGCCGAGTGGGCTTTGCTTGGTGGGGTGGGGTCTGCTCTGTGCTCTGGGCTCCATGCAAAATGAACCTCTCACTTCCAAGAACAGTGGGAAGTATGTGGGTAGTTTCTCAGCCTCGGGGACTGGGTTCCCGACCCCAAAACCTGCCTCTTCCGCCCGCCAGCTGCGGTGAGCCACCTCATGTTCAGGGTTTGCTGGGCCTGGGGAGGCCCACACGTGTGTGAGCTCCTGTCCGTCTCTGAAGCACATGGTTCTCATTTGCACACATGCGTGACCAAATGCCCCTGTGTGCCCGCATGGCTGTGTGTGAGACCCACCACGGAGACAAGTGAGCTCCCCATGCTGCTAGGCTCAACCTCGACGGGGGCCTTCATGCCCGAACCCCAGCCTGGGCCACTGTACCCCAAAGCCAGTCTCAAAACAGGTGGCAGGGATTTCTGAAGGGAAGGACCTGGGGTCTCCAGGCTCCAGTAGGATGGGGGGTTCCCGCCATGCACTCCACCTCTGTGGAAGCTGAGGCAGGAGAGGGGAGAGGAAAAGGGGAAGAGAGAAAGCTGCTCTCTCAGCAGAATGCTCACCAAACGGTTTAGTGACTTTTGCAAACAACACTGGAATCTGTTCCAGGATTCTGGGAAGAACTTGTGGTTTAGAGAAACCCTGTTCTGAATTTCATTTCTGGTTGGCAGGGTGTCCCAGCCTGCACGGCCTACACGGCCTTGGGAATGGCGCTTCTACCAGGCTGAGCACTCGAAGCCGAACCGTGACCAAGCCCAGCCTCTGGGACAGGGAGCCGCCTGCCCACGGCTTGAGTGAGCGCCCCAGCCCTGGGGGTGAGGCCGGCGCCCACTCCTGTGGCGACACAGTGGCCTGCTCCTCGCCGGGGCCTGGGAGCTCTGTGCACTGGGAGCCGGGTGGCACCGAAAGGCCAGGAGTCCGGGCAGGGCGAGCGTCCACACCACCTCGACTATGCTGCCCCGGCCCCACGCCTTGCAATCAGCCGAGTTAGTAAGTTGCCCTAAACAAGTTAATTACATTATTGCTTTCTGATGCTGCAATCACGAGATTTTTGTTTTGATGCTAAATCCGGTGAAACTTTAAATTAGGGTAATTAAATAATTAGCTATAACATATGACAAGCTAGCAGAGAACTTCCCTCTCCCCCCGACATTCCCAGTCGGCAGCGCCCGCGTGGAAAACGCTGCAGACGGTGAGTGTGCACCACCCCCCCGGCCTGGTCTGGAGACCGCACCTGACCCCGAATTCACATCGTTGTCCCAGAATCGCTGGCAGCCTACGTTCTTCTTCCAGGTCGGGGCCCTGGTCGTCGGTATGTGTTTGGCAGAGAAAGGAACAGAGCCTGACTCACACTTCGTCCTTCTGAGGCCTCGATGCCACGGAGCCACGGCACTGCTGGTGTGGAAAATGGGCCCCAAAACGGGCCCGACCATGGTGCACATCTGCAGAGCTGCCCAGGCACCAGTCAGGCATGTGGCAGAGCCAGAGAGCACCCCAGCTGCCACACACATCGGGGTCCCCGGCCTCAGGCACCAGCCAGGCATGTGGCAGAAGAAGAGAGCACCCCAGCTGCCACACACGTCGAGGTCCTGGGCCTCAGGCACCAGCCATGTGTGCGGCAGAGCCAGAGAGCACCCCAGCTGCTACGCACATCGGGGTCCCAGGCCGTAGGCACCAGCCAGGCGTGTGGCAGAGCCAGAGAGCACCCCAGCTGCCACACATGTCGGGATCCTGCACCGCAATCCGTGACAGAGGCCTGTGGATTCCCTGCATGGTAACTTTGGAAGCAAGATTGGAATCTGTTCAGCACCCCGGGAGGTGGAGGTTGCATGGTGTCTCTGTGGCCTTGCAGGCACCGTGGCCACTGGAAGGGACCCAGCCAAGCTGCACACGGCCCGCACGCTGCCCCCTCCACTGCCCTCTGTCCGCGGCCTCAGCCCCACGCTGAGCTTTGGACTAAAGGGTTGTGCGAATGACACCGTGCCCCAACCCCTCTAGTTTTGTTTTCCACAGCCAAGTCTCTGGCCATTGCTTTTCTCTCCTGGCAGCAGAATATCTGTTCATGAACTTTTAGTAAAGTAAAATCCCACAGGAAAAATCCACAAAGGGTGAGGGGAAGGGGAGGGTGAGGGGAAGGGGAGGCTGAGGAGCGCCCAGGAGAACAGGGTCTCCTCCCCAGGAACATGCAGTGGAAAGAGGTGCCCAGTCCCCTTAATCCATCCCAAGACGAAGCCACCAAATGCCCCATGAACACTGAGAGGAAGGGGAGGGCCGCAGAGCCCACACCCAGGTTCCCGATGGGATGCCAGTTGAAGAGGTGCCGGGAGGTGCCCATGGGGCTGAGGAGACTCAAAAGTCTCAACCACAGGAAGCCAGTGCCACCCTCAGGCTGGACGGACACAGGGCGAAGCCGGGTGTGCCGTCACAATTCAGGGCGGGAATGGCTCTGTACGGGATCAGAGGTGACATTTTACCGGAATTGAGTCAGTACTAAGCTGACGTAGATTGTGATACATTAAGATATGCACTGATTTCCTGGAGAATCACCAAGAATATAACTCAAAACATATGTTTAACAATTAACCCGATCGACAGGGGAATTAGTTAACAGGTAACTAAGATAGATTTGCTTAACACAAAAGAAGGCAGTAAAGGAGGAACAGAGACAAAAAAGACCCGAGACGTGTAGAAGGCAAATAACAGTCAGAGACACAAACGCGGCGGGACCCACAGGTCATCGGACTGGGCCAAATCCTCGAGGCCCGAGCGCGTGCTGTCCACCAGAGACGTGCTTTACATTTCAAGACGCAAAAAGATTGAAAGCAAAAGTGCGGAAAAATACACACGAAGCAAACGGTAATTATAACAGAGGTGGAGCATGGATGTTCCTATCTGACGACATAGACTTCAAGGAAAAAAACACTGGAGACAAAGGGTATTTTATAACGACAAAAGGGCCAATATGCCAGAGAGGCTAACTGTGTATACACACCTAACGAGAGAACGCCAAAATGCACGAAGGAAAGCCGGCGGCACGGAAGCGAGAAATACATTATTCAGCGACCATCATGAGCAGTTTCAGTGCCCGTTCTCCACGACTGACAAAGCATCTCCACAGAGAGAAGACCAGCAGCACTATCGACCAACTCAGCCAACCTCCCCTTCATAGGTCAGTGCCCCCGATGCCAGCAGGCAAGAGCAGTGGGGCAGTTTCCAGGACAGGCCGCAGGCCAGACCCGGAGCTGTTCTCACTGATTTAACACGATCTGAATCATACAAGGTACGTTCTCTAACACAATGCCATTAAATTCGAAATCAAGAACAGAAATAGCCAGGCGCGGTGACTCACACCTGTAATCCTAGCACTGTGGGAGGCTGAAGCGGGCAGATCCTGAGGTCAGGAGTTCTAAACCAGCCTGACCAACACGGCGAAACCCCATCTCTACTAAAAATACAAAAATTAGCCGGGCATCGTGGCATGTGCCTGTAATCCCAGCTGCTCAGGAGGCTGAGGTAGGAGAATCACTTGAACCCAGGAGGCACAGGTTGAGGTGAGCCGAGATTGTGCCACTGCACTCCAGCCTGGGCAACAGAGCGAGACTCCACCTCAAAAAAAAGAAAAAACAAACTGGAGACATAAGTCGATATTTGAAAGCTGAACAACACAATTCTAAATAACCCATGAGTCAAAAAAGAAATCACAGGGAAAATCTGAACGTAATTTGAACTCAATGAAAACAAAACCACAACACACCAAAAGGCATGAGATCAGCTAAAGGAGAAGACTCACAGCCTTAAACACCGTGTTACAAAGGCAAAGAGCTCTTGAATCAATAACACAGGCCGGGCGCGGTGGCTCACGCCTGTAATCCCAGCACTTTGGGAGGCCGAGGCGGGCGGATCACGAGGTCAAGAGATCGAGACCATCCTGGTCAACATGGTGAAACCCCGTCTCTACTAAAAATACAAAAAAAATTATCTGGGCGTGGTGGCGTGCGCCTGTATTCCCAGCTACTTGGGGGGCTGAGGCAGGAGAATTGCTTGAACCCGGGCGGCGGAGGTTGCAGTGAGCCGAGGTGACGCCACTGCACTCCAGCCTGGCGCCTGGTGATGAGTGAGACTCTGTCTCAAAAAAAAAAAAAAAAAACAATAATAATAATACAATATTCTGCCAAAAGAAACTAGAAAAAGAAGAACAGATCCAGCCCCAACCAAGCAGAAGGAAGGGAACCATGAAAGCCAGAGTGGGCAGCAATGCATGGAGAACAGGAAGCCAACAGAGAAAATCGGGGACATCAAAACTTGATGTTTTTTAAAAAATCAACAAAATTGATAAATGTTTAGCAAGAATGCCCACGAAAAAAAGAGAGAAGACACAAATTACTAAAATCAAGGATGAAACAGAGAACACTGGGACTGACCCTAGAGAAATTAAAAGAATTCTACAGAATCATGAACCATTTATGCCAACCATCTGGCAACTTAGATGAAATGGACAAATTCCTAGAGAAACAGAAATTACCAAAATGAACCCAGGAAGAAAGAGAAACCTGAAGACACCTTTAACAAGCAAAGAAATTAAAGCCCAGGCACCAGGGCTTCACTGGAAACTCCCTCAAATATTTACGGAAGAAATAAACCAATCTCACACAAAATCTTCAGAAGGTAGAGGATGAGGAAACACTTTCTAATTCATTCCATGAAACCAGAATTACCCTGGCATCAAAGCCAGAAAAGACTTGAACAGACTCCAAGATATTATCCCTTGCGATATCCTTGGTAAGATTTAGTAAATACAGTCATCTCTGAAAAAGCCACAACTGATATTACATTCGGTGGTACAAGACTGAAAACCTCTCCCCAAGATGGGGAAAAGACAAGGCTGCCTGCTTTTGTCACTTCTATTCAACACGACACTGGGAGTTCTAGTCACAGCAACGGGGCAAGAAAAGGAATAAAAGGCATCCAAGCTGGAAAGCAGGAACTCAAATGATCGCTGTTTGCAGATGACGTGCATCATGAGGAAAAGCTAGAGAACCGCACACACACACACACACACACACACACACACACACACACACAAACCCAAAAACTGCTAGCCCTAAAAAATGAACTTAGCAAAGGTTCAGGGTACAAAACCATTACTCAAAAATCCGCTGGATGCTAGCAACGGGCAATTCGAAAAGAAAAGAAAATAACCCCCCGTATGACAGCATCAAAAGGAACAAGATGCTTAGGAATAAGTTTAAACAAGAGGAAAAAGACTTGTATGCTGAAAACTACAAGACACTGATGAAAGAAATCAAGAAGACACAAAGAAGTGGAAAGTCACCTGTGTTCACGGACTGGAGGACTTACTATTGTTTAGATGACAATACTACTCAAAGCAATCCACACAGTCAGTGTCATCCTTCCCAAAACCCCAACAGCAGTTTTTGCAGAAACTGAAAACCTTTATCCTAAAATTCATGTAAAACTTCGGGAACCCAAATAGCCCAAACAATCTTGAAAATGAAGAACAAACGGAGAACTCACACTTTCTGATTTCAAAACTCACCCATAAAGCTACAGTCATCAAGATAATGAGGTGCTGGCAAGAGGATGGACACAGAGGCCAACAGAGCAGAAGAGAGAACCCCATACGAACCCCCATGTACGTCACCCACTGGCTTTCAATAAGGGACCAGCAGCGGTGGGGAAAGAGGCGTTTACACATGCAAAACAATGAAGCTGGACCCTTATCTTACAACACACATGAAAATTAACTCGAAAAGGATCAAAGACCTGAATGCAAGAGCTAAAACTACAGAACTCTTAGAAGAAAACATAGGGACAAATCCTCATGACCTTGGACATGGCACAGGAAGCACAGGTGACAAAGGGAGAGACAGGGCTGGGTACGGCAGCTCACGCCTGTCATACCAGCACTTTGGGAGGCCGAGGCGGGAGGATCACCTGAGGTCAGGAGTTCAAGACCAGCCTGGCTAATGTGGCAAAAGCCCGTCTCTACTAAAAATACAAAAACTTAGCCAGGCATGATAGTGGGCACCTGTAATCCCAGCTACTAGGGAGGCTGAGGCAGAAGAATCGCTTGAACCCAGAAGGCGGAGGCTGCAGCGAGCTGAGATTGCACCACTGCTCTCCAGCCTGGGCGACGGTGTGAGACCCTGTCTCAAAAAAATAAAATAAAATAAAATAAGCCTTGGAGAGGATGTGGAGAAACTGGATTGCAGTGGGAATGTAAACAGAGTGGCCACCGTGGGAGACAATTTGGCAGCTCCTAAAAAAGTGGAACACAGAATCACCTTATGACCGAGGAATTCCACTCCTAAGGGTGTGTCCGGAAGAGTCAAGCACCCAAGGAGACACGTGTTCCCGGAGCGGCGTTATTCGCAGCAGATGAGTGAAGACAAAATGTGGAGCCTCCATCATGGGAATGTGGCTCAGCCACGGAAACGAAGGAAATTCTGACACTTGCCACAAGGTCAACAACCTTGAACCCTGTGCTGAGTGATGCATCCAGAAGCCAAAGGACGAATGTTGTGTGACTCCACTCCCATCGAACATCTGGAAGAGCCAGATTCATACAGACAGAAAGTAGACTAGAGGTTAAGAGAGGCTGGGGTGGGAGTGGGGTGGGGAGCTGATGTTGATGGGGGTGGGGTTTCTGTTTGGGGTCTGAGCTGAGGGCGGTGGGAGTGGGGTGGGGAGCTGATACTGATGGGGGCGGGGTTTCTGTTTGGGGTCTGAGCTGAGGGCGGTGGGAGTGGGGTGGGGAGCTGATACTGATGGGGGCGGGGTTTCTGTTTGGGGTCTGAGCTGAGGGCGGTGGGAGTGGGGTGGGGAGCTGATACTGATGGGGATGGGGTTTCTGTTTGGGGTCTGAACTGAGGGCGTAGATGGTGCTAATGGCAACACAGCTTTGAGAATGTAATTGATACCACTGAACTGGACATTTACAATAGTAAACATGGTAAAATTTTATGTTATATGTATTTTACCACAGTAATTTTTTTAATTTGGCAAATCAAATTCAACTATTTATTTATTTATTTTGGGACAGGGTCTCACTCTGTCACCCAGGCTGGAGCGTAGTGGACTGCACTCAGCTCCATGCAGCCTCCACCTCCTGGTCTCAAGTCAGCCTCCCACCTGGGCCTCCCAAAGTGCTGGGATTACAGGCATGAGCCACTGTGCCCTGCCAAATCCAACAATTTATCTTAAAAAGATAACACTGTACATCATGATCAAATGGGATATTTCCCAGGCCTCAAAGATTGGTTTAATGGCCAGAACTCAATTAATGTAATAAATCATATTAATAAAATAAAGGACAAAAGCCACATGATCATCCCAATTGATACAGAGAATCCAGTTGACAAAATCTAACACCCATTTATAATTAAAAAAAAACAAACAAAAAAAAAAACTTTCAACAAACAGAAATGAGAGTGAACCTCCTCAGCCTAGTAATGGACATGGATGGAAACTCATGGCGAAGTTCTTGGGGAAAGCCTGGCCGTGCCCCGAAGGCGGGGAGCAAAGCCAAGAGGACCCTCCCCCTCCCCCTCCCACAGCGCACAGCAGCTTCCAGGCAGGGCAGTAAGGGAAGAACACGGAACTCAGATCACTGGGGTGAGCGCTGGGAAAGGACGCAGAACCGCGCTCACTCAGTAGGTAGAATCGCCTGAGGAATCTAAGATAGAATAAAACGACGTGAAACATGCTGAGATGAACAAAGGTGTCTAACGAGGCTGTGGGTGGGGTGTGGGAGCGAACACACAGCGGGTGGTGTTTCTTTTCCTTTCTCTTTTTCAGCTGGAGTCTCCCTCTGTCGCCAGGCTGGAGTACAGCGGCGTGATCTCGGCTCCCTGCAACCTCTGCCTCCCGGGTTCAAGCAATTCTCTGCCTCAGCCTCCCGAGTAGCTGGACTACAGGCGCCCGAGGTGAAGGTGAAACAGAGAAAACGTCCTGGTCAAATGGCCTCAGAAAGAATAAGCTGCTTAGGAATAATGTCGGCAGAGAAGTGTGAGACTTGTACACCTCAAACTGCAAGATGCTGTCGGAAGAAAAACCAAGCAGACCTGAGCAGACGGAGAGACTTCCCGAGCCGAGGCCGGAGCTGAACCCTGCAGAGGCGGCTCTCCCGAGGGGCTCCAGGCGGCTTCACCCCTCCGGCTGTGTTCCTTCCCTGACTCACAGCCCCTCCTCCCAGTTGCCACCCTCAGCCCTCTCTCAGCAAGCGCAGGGGGCCCGGGCCACAGGCCGGCGAGCTGGGGTCAGGCCTCTCCTGGTGTTTTACCCACGTAGGTTGCAGCCGAGGGCACTGGAGCAGAGAGGCTGGCTCGGCCCGAGGAGTCCAGGGAGGCTTGGACCCTGGGCTGGAGGGGACTGGGGACCCAGACCCGCTCACTTGACTTAGAAGGACACCAGGCTGTCGAACCTGTGCCGGGGTCATCACAATCGGCCCTTCCTTCATCCCTTTTCAGCCGAGCTCAGACAATGACACCCAGGAAGACGAGCTCGTGGTTCTGAGATGACCCGGGGAATTGGCCCATCCCACCCAAGCCCCTCATTCCTTCCTCTCGTGATTGACGCTCCTCCCAGACACCTTCGACAGTCCCACAGACCCTTCCCGTACTCCTCAGCCCAGAAGTTCCGGGCGTGCGGGAGACCTGGTGGGGGACATACCACAAATGATGTCTGGGGTTAAGGGGGCCGTAGAAGGAGAAGGGCGAGCCGCAAGGGGGGAGACCCTGAAGAAAGCAGCACCTTCCGTTCCCGCCCGGCCAGCTGCCACCTCCTCTGTGCCCCAGTGTCCTCCCGCTCTGCGCTGTCCTCTGAGCTCTCAAGGTTCCAGCTGGGCCCATGTGCTGAGATGTGTCTGGGAAAGCTGTCATCCCATAGTGGGTCCCTTGGGACGTCCGTGAACACAGGGCCAGCTTGCAGAGAGCTGGAAGGAGGCTTCCCAGTGGCCCCCAGCCCTGACCCGGGTGGTGGAGCAGAGGAACGGCTCAAGGTGAGGACGGCGGCCTGAGAGCGGCTCCAGCAGGTTTCAGAGCCCCGCTCAGTCCCTGCAGTGCCGTCTGGATTGGATCGTCCATTTGTCCACAGAAGGGTCCAGCAGACGAAGCCGTGGACCTGGGACCTGGGGTTCCCAGCCGGTAACCAGGAGAGGTGGTCAGAAGACGCCATGGCTCCCGGGGCCCGGGCGCAGCTGAGAGGCTCCCTTCAAGGCAGCCAACCAGCCCTTTCCCCAGGGACAAGGATGGGCTGACATCTCAACATGCGTGGGTCCAGCTCACCTACCCACGTGCACATATGGCTGTGCATAGCCTGCTTGTGGCTGACTCATGACCCTGCATGTGTGGCCTGCTCGTGGCTGACCCGTGACCCTGATGCGTGTCCTGCTCCTGGCTGACCCGTGACCCTGATGCGTGTCCTGCTCCTGGGTGACCCGTGACCCTGATACGTGTCCTGCTCCTAGGTGACCCGTGACCCTGATGCGTGTACTGCTCCTGGCTGACCTGTGACCCTGATGCGTGTCCTGCTCCTGGCTGACCCGTGACCCTGATGCGTGTCCTGCTCCTGGCTGACCCGTGACCCTGATGCGTGTCCTGCTCCTGGGTGACCCGTGACCCTGATGCGTGTCCTGCTCCTAGGTGACCCGTGACCCTGATGCGTGTACTGCTCCTGGCTGACCTGTGACCCTGATGCGTGTCCTGCTCCTGGCTGACCCGTGACCCTGATGCGTGTCCTGCTCATACCGTCTGCCCACACACAGGCCTCTGGCTGCCCACCTGGCAGGGTCCTGCCTGGGACTGGGTTCTGTAGCACCTCCAGCCTCTGTGCACTGTGCTTCTCTGCTCAGATTTCGTTTCTGATTGTGGAATTTCACTCTCAAACCAAAAGACGCTGCACTCGCGCCCGACGCCACGACACAGAATCACGCCGCTCGTCCCTTGTCTCTTCCGTGGCTCATTCGTGCCATTCAGGCACCGCACAGCAGTGACGTCTGTCTGTCTGCACTCTGCGTCTGAACGAGCACTGAGCTCATTCCAAAGCCCGGCGGAGACTCGGGCCATGCATTTATCTGGAGGAGACACGCGAGCTGTGACTGGCTCTGGCTGCAGGGCCCTGGGCTGGGCGCTGACCCAGGCCACCCCAAGCCACCCACGGAGAGTAGGGAGGGGCGGCAAAGCACTCCTTCTGCCTGTGTTCCTGCCAGGGTCCAGATCTGAAGGTACTGTTTATAAACCACACTAGCACTTTCTGCCCTGCGGCCTGCAATGATTACACTGTGATTATTAAACACCTCATAAGTAACAATTCGGCATTTCCCAAAAGGGCATCAGAGTAAGTGGCTGCCCTTTGCAGCCTGAGACTCTGGACAAATGAGATGACTGAAGACAGGACCGTTCCCGGGGTCCTCGGACCCTCTGCAGGCCCCCTGGAGACCAGGACTTAAGGCCACCTCCAGTTAAGTCCAGCACAGATGGAGAGGCAGGCAGTGCCGCCCCGCCCGGGGTCCGCTCTCAGCCATCCCATCCCCTGTGTGAGCCAGGCAGTCCCAGAGCCTGCAGCCTCCCAGGCCACCCCTGCATGTCCCCACAGCCAAACTCCGTGAGTTTGAGAGTCCCCCACAGGGTGACCACGCAAAAGGAAAGAGGCTCCCAGCAAGTGGGGCCTCCTGGGCCTGCTCCTCCTTCATCCATCACCCGTGGGACCTTCGCCCCCAGCCCCATGACCCCAGGCTCGGGCCTCCTTTGTTTCACGAGAGACCGACACCTCCCCCTCCCCCAGCGGCTGATTCTTTTCTGCAGCTCTCGGAGAGCGGGGCAGGGGGTGTGAACCCATGAGGAGAGCTCC
The DNA here is from genome assembly GCA_004027835.1 of Alouatta palliata. Lineage (NCBI taxonomy): Eukaryota > Metazoa > Chordata > Mammalia > Primates > Atelidae > Alouatta > Alouatta palliata. The sequence goes on from PVKV010021538.1 coordinate 31,638, forward strand.
TCACTGGGAAGGACCAGCTCTGTACAGCCCCCTGCAGACACCAGAGAACGTTGTAGAGTCGATGGCAGCCAAAACGTGCCTGCCCCAGGGGCTTGGCCGAGTGGCGAGGATGCCGCGTGAAACACAAGGCTAGTTCACCCATCACGGATGCTTGTTCCCTCCACACCCAACTGTCACCACAAAGTGGGGGAGGCGCGTGGGGGAGGGGCCCACAGTCCCTGGGTGGGGGTGCTGGAAATGGAGCCCCAGACCCGAGGAGGCCCGGGTGGCTGCACCGTGCAAATCTGCAGTGTAAAATGCAAATGCAGGAGAAAAAGCGTCCTCAGCGGCACCAGACGAAGCCTCCTCCTTCCTTCTGCGTTCTCTCTCTCAACTTGCCAGGCTGTCCTTCATTTACAATTGAATGTCATTCTCAGTAACGCAAATGTAAGTAAAGGCACAAATATAAGTAACACGCACACACCAACTTCATGCAAAACCACCAAAACCTCGGCACGCGGCTCTGCGGCTCCCGTGTGACCTGCACCTTGTTCCTGCTGCACGGTGGAAACACCGGGAAGCCTCGGCCGTCCTGCTGGCCGCTCACACCCGGTGGGACGCCTCTCCGTTGCTGTTGGGTGGAAGGAGTGAAAGGAAGGGCCCGGTCTCCCGTCTGTCCCTCTCCTTCCACATCCTCGTCTGTAGCGCAGTGGCTGCTCACATGGGACTCGGGAGACACGTGATGTGTCCTTGGTTGTGTGTGTCTAGAGCAATGTCACCTCCTTTCCGAATTTGGGGCCAGTTCTGGGTCAAGGGAAAGCGTGGCCTGCCGAACCACTGGCACCCACTGGCTCCGAGGTGGACTCGCAAGCGTCTGCCTCCAGCCTCCTTCACTCATGCTCAGCTGCCATCCTCACACTTCACTTATGAAGCAGGCGTTCGAAGATCAGGTCATTGAGAGTGTCAAGACTGCGGCAGGAGGGCATCAAACCGCAGACAGGTGCTTCTGAGCAGGCCGTGTGGCCTCCAGGTCGCTCCGCTGAGGATGGCCTTGCCCCTACCACGCAGACGGATGTTCCCCATGGCGCCGGGGAGCCAAGGAGCACAAGGCTGGGTGCACCCAAGCTCCACCGGCGCTCACCTGGGCAGGGGACACCCCACGCTCCGCCTCTGCTTCCCGGTCCTTAGGGTGGGGGTGCAGTTCATGCCCCGTGGGCTGAGCAGAAGAATAAACCCCCCACCTGGTGGGCACGTGTGGTGGGCACCCAGAGTGCTGGAAGGTTCCTTGTGTGGCTGCTACTGACTCCGAGAGGGATGGGGCCATCGGGGTGGGGCCACCTCCTGCCCTCAGCAGCAGGAATACAGCTACCCTGGGGGCTCCTCTGCCACACGGGGCTCAGGGGTGCTGGCAGAGGAGGAGCTCAGGGGTGCTGGCAGAGGAGGGGCTCAGGGGTGCTGGCTGCCGGGTCCAGGCAGGGTCGGGGTAAGAGCCACTGAAAGGCCCTGGGTTTGCATCTTAGATAACGCTGCAGACACAAGTGGCTGGGGCATCCTGAGTGCTCTGATGTACTGGGCCGTGAAGATGAAGGCGTCAGGGCTGTGGCCTCCTGGATCTGCCCCAGTCGAGGTTTCCGGCCGTCCTCTGCTTCTTCTTTTTGGAAGGAGCAGCCCTGCCCTCTCCGACGGGGCTGCCTGGCGGGGTGGATTTGCTGTTTGCAGGGAAAGGCGGGGGCGGAGAGCAGGGTGCAGCGGCCCCTCCCGTCCCTCTCTGGTTCTTGGGGCTGTCTGCACAGAGCAGGTGAGGACGCGCGGACTGGATTTCATCTAGATCAGAGGGTGGTGGGAGTGCGGAGCCTCAGCTCTGGCTTGTCCGGTGGTGTGGTCAGAAGTAGGGACTCTGGGGCCTCAGACCTGGCCTCTGACCCCAGCTCTGTTTCTCTGGGAGCCACCTGTTCCTCACCCACCAAGAGCCAGTGGCAGCCCCGGCACAGCTGCTGTGGGACAAAGAAAAGAGGTCGCCCTCAGGATCTGCCTGCCGAGCGTCGGTGAAACGTGGCGTCTCCCCAGCACTCAGCGTGTCCTGGTGGGCCTCCTTCCCACCACCCTTCGCAGAGTGTGGGGAGCTCATCCCCTGACTTGGGGCCCCCGGACTTTCGTTCTGTATGTGATCGGGGAGGCAGTGCCTGACCCGCAGAAAGCGCCTGCTGCAGGTGGGATCTCAGATCTGTGCGCCTGTGCACACACCTGCGTCCCGGAGCTCCTCACCGTCCAGATGGCCACACTGTCCCTTTGCTGCCGGACTTGGGGGCTTGGGTGCACCCAGCCTTGTGCTCCTTGGCTCCCCGGCGCCATGGGGAACATCCGTCTGCATGGTAGGGGCAAGGCCATCCTCAGCGGAGCGACCTGGAGGCCACACGGCCTGCTCAGAAGCACCTGTCTGCGGTTTGATGCCCTCCTGCCGCAGTCTTGACACTCTTAATGACCTGATCTTCGAACGCCTGCTTCATAAGTGAAGTGTGAGGATGGCAGCTGAGCATGAGTGAAGGAGGCTGGAGGCAGACGCTTGCGAGTCCACCTCGGAGCCAGTGGGTGCCAGTGGTTCGGCAGGCCACGCTTTCCCTTGACCCAAAACTGGCCCCAAATTCGGAAAGGAGGTGACATTGCTCTAGACACACACCTGCTCCTCCCAGCTCAGCCTCCTGCTCCTCCCAGGTCAGCCTCCTGCTCCTCCCCACTCAGCCTCCACCTGCACCTCCCAGCAGAGGCAGCTCTTCTGCTCAACCCACCTGTGCCTCGTGAGAGCTGAGCTTCTTACAAAGGCAGGCATAACTTCTAAAAGGAAGGACTGCACCCTCTCTGAACAGACTCTCACCCCCAGAACTCGTCATGGGAGCAGTGTGGGGAGCACAATGGAGAGTTCTGTCCCAGAAGAGGGAGGGGAGGGGGCTGGCAGTCGCTTGTGGCACCTCCCTTCAGCCAAGCCTTGGCCCAGTAACTGGAGACTCCGCTCCCACACACCCAAGGAGAGGGCCCCACTGCGTCCTCATCTTCCAGAGTCCCAGCTGCTGCCCCGCCCACCCCCGGGGAAAGGGGGTCCCAGAGCAAGGCGGCCATGGGGGAGAGGTTGGAATTTCCGGGGAGTGTGAGGGGGCAGGAAGGAGGGAGGTGGATCAGCATGGAGATGCCGCTGCCCAGCCCTCGCCCAGCAAAAGACTTTGTTGCCGGGAGAGGAGGAAGGAGAAGAAAAATGGGAAATCTGCTGCCAGGACACGCTGAGACTTAATTTCACGCCACAGGAGGGCACTCTGGCAGCCAGAGCCCGAGCGCAGGCACGGCTGATGCCCTCCTCCACCGCCAGTGCCCTTGGCTGACGCGAACCTGATGAAGCCGCAGAAGGCAGGCCCTCGATGAATTCGACTGGACTCCACGCGGCCAGGCCAGCACCAGACGCCGCCTTGCTGGTCCGCCCACACCAGCCCACTCCCCGCCCCACCTTGCTTCTTCACTCTTCAAAGGGAACAGGGCAAGGACAGCTGGGGCCCTGGAGAGGAGGGGCCTGAGCACACAGCGGGCATCATGGAATTAGGAAACGCAGAAGAGCCAGCCCAGCTCTCCACGGCCACGGCCCTTCTGCCTTACAGGGAAGCCAAAGAGACGCTGCCCCACCCGTGTGCAGCTGCCTGCCTACGTCACCGTATTAATAAACCACTTCCTCTCCTGGTGCAGGCAAGGGCTGGGTCCCCTGGAATTCACCAGCCCTGGCATGGAGAGGTGGGCCTGGCTAATTTTGGCATCTGGTTTTAGGTGAACAGGTCAAGACCTTTCAGAGGACTGTAGTCCACACCGCAGGGTCCTGCACGGCGACAATTCTGTTTCCATGAAGTATCCAGAAACGGCAAGTCACAGCGATGGCAAGGGGCTGGTGGGGGCAGTGGGGAGACTGCTGATGGGCTCTTTTTGGGGTGGTGGAATGTTCTGGAATGAGTGGCAATGGTTGCACAATGTTGTGAATGTGCTGAAGGCCGTGGAGTGTCCCTTTGAGATGGGAGAGGGTGCTGTGTGTGAATTCTATCTCAGTGAAGCTCAGATGAGATCCTGGCATCCTCGTGGTCAGGTTGCGGGGGGCTGGCATTTTTTTCTTTTCCGTACTAAAACAGATTCCACAGGCGTGATCACTAGAACAAGGCTGGAAGAGGAAACTCGTCCCTGGGGAACGCCCCTCCCTCACTCCTGGCCAGCAGCCCTGGTGTCCCTGCACCTGCACTCAGAAGGCTTCATGCTCCGCCCTTGCTGTCCCAAAATTCTTCATATTTGAACAAGAAGCCCAATTTTTTTGTTTTGCATGGTACCCTGAAAATTCTGAGCTGGTCCTGCCTCCCCATATGGAACGGGTCGGGGGATAAAGGTTAACCTGGTACCACCTTCCTGGCAGGCCCAGAGTGAAGCCCGCCAGGCTCCCTGCGCAATCATCCTTAAAACAGATGCCTGACCCACTCTGACAGCTTAGATCTGTGATCTTCACAGAGGTGAGCATGAAGTCAACATCTCCCGCCCGAGTGTGGGTAGAGCCCTCCTGGACACTTCCTATAAATCCTGCAGGATCCCAGAGCTGTGACCCTCTGCGCCCCGGGCGGGGACCTGATTCAGCAGGCGAGGAGGGGCGGGGCTTAGGAAACCGGCTTTTCCCAGGGTTCCCTGCCTCCACCGTGAAAATAGCTCAAGCAGTTACTTGGGTTTTGTTGGGGGGTTTCTATCTAAAATAACAAAAATCTCGCCAAGGTCATTTTGTGGGTGGTGTGTTCTTGTCCGTGATGGGAAAGAACATTGTGGAGGGTATAAAACTAAGTGAAACAAAGTCCCACCTCCACCTGCCGACAGCCCCATCACCCCCCAACCCCAATAACCCAACTCACAAAACCAGTGCAGGTCCCCCAGGCTGCAGAGAAACTACTTGGCCAGAATGAAACTCACCCGCGGCGAAGCCTTTGCTCTCCTTCGGACTAGGCTCTGGTGTTCCCCAGGAGACCCCCCCCCACCCTCACTCAACCCCTCCCAACGGGGTCATCTGGGTCCTGGGGACAGATGCCCCCATCAGTCTGCTTCCGAGCCCTTCCCAGCAGTGACGCTGACAACTCACAACACACTGTCCCCAAAGCTACTAGCTACCTTCCCAAGGACCACAGGAAGCTGCGGCCAGAGCCATGTCACCTGCCAACACCTGGGTCCCCAGTCACAGCACGAAGCACTCAGGGTTCACCTGAGCAGATACTGCTGGAGTAGGATGGTCCCAAGTCGCCCAGGGCCCTGTCGGGGGGATGCCTCTCCCAGGGAGCCCTTCACAGCAGAGCTCTCGGCCTCCGGGCCCCTCTGAGAGGAAGAAGGGAGGCAGATGTGGAAGGGAAGCTTAATCCCATCAGAGCTTCGCAATCACGGTGCGTGATGAAGCCACAGAGCCTTGTGCCTTGAGAAAGAGGCATGGTACGGGAGCATGTTGGGCTCAGCAGTTTTAAATTATCATGCAGGCACCACAGCCTCAGAACAAAGATGAAATCTTGTTAACGGCCTTGTTAAACCTCTCCCTTGCTGAACTTCCAGCTACGGAGAGGTGAGGGCTCCAGCTACGGAGAAGTGAGGGCTCCAGCTACGGAGAAGCGAGGGCTCCAGCCATGGAGAGGTGAGGGCTCCAGCTACGGAGAAGTGAAGTTTCCAGCTACGGAGAAGTGAGGGCTCCAGCTACGGAGAAGTGAGGGCTCCAGCCACGGAGAGGTGAGGG
>PVKV010021539.1:0-37333 GCA_004027835.1 Alouatta palliata
AAGGAGCAGGCGGTGTGGCCCGGGGCGGGGCGGGCGCGGGGCTGGGGGCGGCGCGGGCGGTAAGTGCGGCGGGTGCGGGCGCGTGCGGGCGCGTGCGGGGCGGGCGGCGCGGCCTCCGGAAGCGAGGGGGCGCTGTGCCAGGCGGCGGCTGTGCGGGGCGGGCGCGCTGCTCCTTCCGCCCGGCGAGCCCCGGAAGCGTGCCGGCCGCCATGGCACGGAACGTGCTGTGAGTAGGGGTCGTGGCCCCCCCGCCACGGGGCGCCCCTCAGTGTCACAAGCAGATGGACCCCACAGGGCGCGCGGGCTCCAGGGAGCGGGGTGGGCGTCCCTGGGCCCCCTCCTGGCCCTGGCGAGGCAGGGTCCCCCGAGACCCCCCTCATGGCTTGGGGCACGCGAGCCAGGTGGCGGAGGAGGTCCCCGCCGGGTTTAGGGCAGCCCCGGGGAGCGGGCATGGCCAACCCGGGTGCTAAGGGTCCGAGCCAAAGTCCCAGAGGTCCAGTGTCCCCGCGGGGGGACGGGGAGGGTGGCCTGGGGGTGGCTGCGGTATCCAGGCGGGGAGGCCCGGACGGCCCCCACCTCAGCGCGGGTGCGGCCGGAGGCGGAGGATCTGGGAGTCCAGATTGGGTCTGAGTGGGAAAGAGCAGCTGACCGCAGCCCGCAGGGCTTTGGGGCAGGGAGGGCTGGAGTCCCGGTTTTTGCTCAGCCCAGGCCTCCCATGCCCACTCTGCATCTTTTGTGGATTCCGGGGCGGGGGACATCAGGGCGCTGTCCTGCCCCACTTCGCCCTCCCCAGTTGAAGCAGGAAACCCTACATGTTTCTTGGTGAACGAATGGCTCGGGCGTAATCAATAGATGTGGGCTCCGGGTGGTTTCGGAGAAGGGTAATCAGTGTTTTTGGAGAGAGCTGGTCAGGCGGCCCTGCTGTGGCTCTGGGGGCCCCTCCACATAGCTGGGGAGAGAGGGGAGGGTGACAGGTGGGACCCTGAGTGGACGAGGCTTCCTTCGGCAGACATCTGGGACCCGTGTTGCACGTGTCCCTGACCTTGGGAAGCACCCAGCGCCAAGGAAGAGAGGGTCCCAATGCTGCCCTGAGCCTCACGTGAATTCCACACTGGGCCTTCGCCTGTCGGGAGAATGAGGAGGAAGTGAGGGTCAGACGACCCGGGTGGGGTGTTCCTGAAGGGCCAAGGGTGGTGGGCCGCTGGAAACTGGGGTGAGGTGTGGCTGCCCTGGAGGCGGCGGGGGCTGTGCACGACTCTTCTGTTGCCAGGGAGGCCTTGGAGGGAGCGCTGACTTGACTTGCTGTGGATGGGATGCAGCTGGAGTGGGAGTGCGGCCCGAAATTGAATGTCCTGGGAGTTGATGTACCCCTTTTCCCACTGTTTACTGGGAGTCCTCAGGCTTTCTACCCACCTGCAGTCCCACAGCTGGTCACCAGAGGGAATGTGTGAGCCCCTGGGGTGGCCATGGATAGCCTGAACCTGTGGGTAAAACGAGTCAGGCCCCTCCACTCCCAGAGCCCACCCCTGAAGGCTGCGCTCCGAGGCTTGGAAGGCCAAGGCCATGCCCAAGAGGAGGCTGTGCTGGGGTTTGGGGAGTGAAGACTCGACCCTACTGGCCAGCCACTAGGCTGCCATGTGTCAGTGTGGTCATCAGGAGGCCTGTGGTGGATATTATTAGCCATTTGGTTTTACTATACTCGCCTTGCCTTTGAGAGCCCCCCGCAGCTCCTGGCCCCTGCCAGGCCCCAGGCCCAGAGGCTCATCCCTGCCCACCACTGTTAGCCCTTCAGGAACACCGCACCCAAGGCCTCTGACCCTCACTTCCTCCTCATCCTCCCTAAACAAGCAGAGACCAGCTTGAAATTCACGTGAGGCTTGGGGCAGCGTTGGCCGAGCCCTCTCTAACCTGATGCTGGGTGCACCACGTGCAGTGCCTCAGATTGGTCACCAGAGACCCCTAAACAGCCCCCTTGTTCCCTCTCCACCAAGACCTGCACCTAGGCTCTCAGAACCTACATCTCCCGAGACGCTGCAGACCCCGGTTTCTCCTGTGCGCCTCCTCCCCCCCAGCTCTGAGGCCCAGATAGAGCCAGGGCGTGCTGGCAGTGGCAGGGGATGGGAGGCGGGGATGGTGCTGCCTGTTCACCCAGCTGGACTTGGGAGAATGCACGAGACCACTTGGCTAGAGATTCTTCCTGATTGTCACCTGGCCCACCAGCCCAGGAGGAGTGCTGGGCTAGTTTTCATGGCCACTTGGCACCTCTCCACTGCCTCTGCTGGCTTTTAGCGGCGTGGTGGAGTGGGATGCCACTGACTCGTATTTAGCGAACCGAATCAAAGCCTGTTGGCAACACCATGTCCCAGGGGCCCCAGCCCGCTTACCTGCACGCTCCGTTCCCGAGGACCTGGGGCCTGCTGCCGCCAGAGCCTGCAGAGCTGGCTTCCTGCCCCACGGCTGGTCCTCTCCACTCCACCTGAGCAGCAGGAGGGTGGGCCGGCTGCGTGGGGGCTGCTCTCCCAGGGGTATCAGTGCGCCGACGCACATCTTTGAGCCTTCCACCAGCTTATCTGGGGGGGTGCTGGTTGCCGGCTTCTGATTCTTGTTCATTGGCCCTTTCTAAAGTCTGGCCTTGGGGGTCAACAGCCCATGCTTCCTGAGTTGATGCTGGGGACTGGCCGTCCCCCTGGGTGGGCCCCTGTGAGAAAGGGGCTGTGGGGATCTCTGTCCTTGGATGGTGAGCTGCAGATAGCTACCCCCTTACACCTCTCTGTGGGTGGACACGGGGGTCTGCGGGGTTTGTCTCTCGGGCTGCCATGGCCTACGCGTGTGACATGGACCCAATCTCTTCTGTACAGGTACCCCCTGTACCAGTTGGGTGGCCCACAACTCCGAGTGTTTCGAACCAACTTCTTCATTCAGCTGGTGCGGCCCGGCACGGCCCAGCCCGAGGACACCGTGCAGTTCCGGATCCCCATGGAGTAGGCCCGGGAGGGTTCCGGCTGGGTTAGGGGCATGCTCTCAGGTGGCCGGGGGGTTGTGGGACCGGGGCCTAAGTTAAACAGCCCTGCTCACATGCTGGCGCTCACCCTGCTGTGCAGGCACCTGGGGCAGCCCTGTCCAGCCAGTGTTGATGGCGTGCCCATAGCTGCGGAGCCCAGCGGGCACATACACCCACCCTCTGCCTGGGGAGGGCTTCACTGGAAACCAGAAAATTTGGACCTCTGTGCTCATGCCTTCTGATGAGTTCTTGCAGCATCTTTTTAGGAAAGGTGCCCTGGGAGGCTGAGTGGGGAGCAGTCCGTGACGTGCAGAACCACTCAGAAGAGCCTCCTTGACCTTGGAAGAAATGCACGGTCCCTGCCACCAAAGCTGGGGTGCTGCTCTGAAGCCCTTAAGATCACAGGTCCCCAGTTCAGGGTCGAGGCAAGCCAGGAGGGGCAGCGGCGTGAGCTCCCCTGGGGGCAGAGGGCAGGACTGTGCAGCCTGCAGAGGCTCAGAGCTGAGTTGACAGTGCCCCTGGGGTTCTCCAGTAGAGGAAATGTGCAGTTCACCCACTGAATCCCAGGCAGGCCTTTCCAGAAGGTGCTTCCTTCCTAGAACTGCAGAGTACCGTCCACCGAAGAGCAGGCCTACCCCTGACGCTGCCAAGGGGCCCCAGGGCAGATGAAGTGGGGTGCCTGGCAGCCAGGGGCGTGCAGAGCCTGTCACCTCCTGTCACAGGCACTTGCCTGAAGCAGGGAGCCGTGTGTGCTGTGGAGCAGGCCAGGGGATGGTGGGGCAGTGTTTCTGCTCCCTGGGGTCTGTGCCGCTGCAACCCTGTGCTGGTGTGCCCGGAGCAGGGAGCCTTGCGGCCAGCCGCGCTGGTGCTGCTGGAGCTGCCCGTTGCTGCTGGTGCCGCCGATGCCCCCAGCCCTCCTCCCTGCCCCTGTGGGCCTCGGTCTGTCGACCTCTCACCCTTGGGAGCTTGTCTGGGACAGTGTTTTTAGCTTAGCCTGCTTCAGACGCCCTTTTCTTTTTCCTTCGCCTCCAGAATGACAAGGGTGGACCTCAGGAATTACCTTGAGCGCATTTATAGCGTGCCCGTGGCTGCCGTGCGGACTCGGGTGCAGCACGGTGAGTGGCCCCACATCGCCTCGCCACGGCCTCAGCCACTCCATGGAGGTCTTGGTCTGAATTTGCTCGTGGGAAACTGAGGCACAGGGTGACTTAGGGTTACACACTGCTTACGTGGCAGAGCGGGGATTGGAATTCGTCTGGGCTGACCCGAGGTCTGCTCTGAGCACTGACTCCCTTGAGGTGGGCCTACAGCGGCCAAGGCTGGGCACCTCTCTATTCAATCAGCGCCTGTGGCGTGCCCTGCTGGCCCCTAGTGGGAGATGGGACGGACCCGTGAGCCTGCTGTGCCGGCTCGTTTGATCTCAGTGCCTGTTTCCCTGAGAAATTGCCTTTGTGAGTTTTTAAGAACACGTTTGCATTTTTAAGAGAGCGGAGATCGTTTTAGTGGCACTGGCTTCTGAGGTTGTAGTTTTTTAAAGTTCTGATTTTTTTTAACTCCCTTCCGGCAGGCTCCAACAGGAAAAGAGATCGCAGAAACGTGAGGATAAAGAAGCCGGACTACAAGGTCGCCTACGTGCAGCTGGTGCGTGCAAGCGGGCCGCCCCCGTCGGGCCTCCCAGGGGCTCCTTGCAACTCTGTCCTTGGGGGTGTTTGTGCTGCGGACGCACAAACACAGGGGCCCAGGAAGCCCCTGCGAGGCCAGATCTCAGGGCCGCAGTGCAGAGGCAGGCTCCCCGTGAGGTCATGTTCCCTCACGGCCTTGGGGGTGTCGGTGGTGGCTCGGGGGCACGTGAGTGCTGGGACGGGTGGGGCATGTCTCAGCCTCCAGCCATTTTGTGATTTTGGAGTTTGAATGCTGTCTGGACAAAGGTGGCCGTCTCAGGCCCGGTGGGTTTTGGCTCCAACACAGACCAGGGTATCTGAGTATGGGAGGCCCCCAGCCTCTGGAGAGCCTGTCCTTGGCCGGGTTTCAGACTCAGAGGCAGAGTCCGAGGCCCCCGAGGGCAAAGGTCTTTGCTGCCCAGGCGGGTCTGGCGGGCTGGGGTCTTGGCTGAGGATTGCAGGGCAGGCTGCTCCTGAGCAGGTGCTGTCTGGTGGGTCCCGGCCGGGGCTCTGGGGAAGAAACACTGCGCACCCCATACTGCCTGGGCCTTTGGTTTCTGAAACCCAGACTTGTAAAGAGTGAGACCCGCAATTTCAAAGCCTTTTTCCGGGCCCTTTGCTTTGAGTTCCAGGCAAACCCAGAGGCGCTTTCTCTCGGCCAAGATGTGGACAGCCAGCACCGGACGCCTCCGGGGCCTCTCCCCTCTGCCCTCCGGGCTGGCCTTAGCGGGTGGTGATAGGGTTGTCTTCCGTTGAGCGGTGCCTGGAGGCTGAGCCAGCGGCCCCTGCCGCTAGATGGCAGTCACACTACTGTGAAACCACCTCCCGCCAGCCCGCCTGTTCTGGGGCTGAGAAGGCAGTTTGTGAAGAAGCCAAGTTAGCATGGCAGCTTTTCTGAAAAACAGTCACATTTGTTGTTCTAAATAGGGGCCCCCGGAATAATTTGGCCTAATATTTGCTGTGCATGAAATTAGCCAATCCAGGTGAGGAGCAGCCGTTGGGCTCATAAAGGCCTCTGTGTGCTCGGTGCCTGTCGGGCCCATCTGTCTCTGTCATGGCATGTGGGTGACATCCCGTGTGCCGGCCTCGCCGTGGGCACTTCAGAGGCAGCTACAGTTACAAGTGGCATTCGAATCATCCGAGCCCTTGCTGCTTCCTCTGGGCCCCACCTCCCATGAAAGCTGAACCCAGCAGCCCGGGATCCAGCATCTGCAGCTGCTGCCTGCGTGCCGTTCTCCCTCTGCAAAGTCCAGGCAGCCAGAGATGGGGCCCGGCAGCTGGGAGCCTGGAGGGTCCCTGCCGGGCACGGCTCCTCTTGTTCCAGAATTAAAATTTGTAACGGGTCCTCACCCCACTCCTGAGCCCCAGCAGATCTTCGCACAGCCTAGAAATGGGCCGTGGCCGTGGGTCCCTGTCCCCGCAAAGGGGGCTCACAAGGCCCTTTCCTGCCTTGCGTCTGCTGAGACCGTGCTCAGCGTGTCTCCCTGGGCCCTACGCCAGGGCTTAGAATCACTGCTAATTGCAATGCCCAGGGAAGGAGCATTGGAAAGATGAAATGATCCACCTTATTTGGATTTGGCGGCTGTGGACGGGCCCTGTCCCACATGGTGGAAGTCCCACATATTTTTCTCTGACAACCTGATAAGCATCTCCTTGGCCCAAAGTCCTGGGAGCCGTAACCAGCTCTTAGTGACCCGCACAACAAAAAGAGCATTGACTGCCCGCCGCCCAAGGCTTGTGTGGACACAGCGGCGCTGGAATGAAGGGCGCACGACATGAGAGGCGGCAAGCTGTGGGCTCCGGCGGGCAGCGGCCCTCAGGGCGCCCTGGGATTCCTGAAAGCAGGGCGGCTTTGTCGTCCTGTCATTAGGACATTTTTCTCCATTCCTGTTATTTACTCCCGATCGGCTGTCTCTCTCTTCTTTGGAAAGATCAAGGGCTTTTTTTTTTTGTAAGCACAAGGTGACTCTCTCTAGAAAAGGGGAATCCCCTGGGAAACCGCACTTGGCATCGGCAGCCGGCGTTTGTCTCCTGTGAGAAATGGATTTTCTCTCACCAGCGTCCCCCGTGTTTTCCCGAAACTATGACAAACGGCCATGCTTGTGTTTTGAACGGTCATTTTGGATTCTCCTTGCCTCAGAAAACGAGCACAGCCACCTCCATAGATTAAAGGCAAATCCCCCATTCTGGGCAGTCAGCCTCACGTGTAAACGGTTGCCCCTTGGCATTTTTAAAAAAGAAAAGTTCAGAGCCGTGTCAGGCAGTCCTCCTGCAGGCCGGCCACCATGCGCAGTGCCACGATCCCCAGCCGCCCCACGCTCTTGCTGGTGGTCAGGGTGCGCACACCTCCCTCGCAGGGTGGAATCTGGGCCTGTTTCATATCATACTTGGCGGCCTACCCACCTCCAAATTTATTTACACAACAAGAATCTGCCAGAGCCAGGTGCACTTGACTGATTTTACTCCGTAAGGGGTTCCAGACTTGGGGGCTATCCTCACTCCTCCTCTACCTGTCTGGAAACAGAAGGACATCTGCCCCAGAAGTCCCGGCCCTCTCCTCTGCTCTCTCTGCCTCTCGCCCCTTATCTTTGGAGCTACTTAGTAATCATTTGCAAGTTAAAATGGCCCATATATTTGCTTAGGTCCCCAAAGAGCAGTATCCCCTCTTTTGGTGACCCCCAGCCACGTGCTGCGGCCTGGGCTGGGCGTGGCTTACACAGACACATTCTGAACTCTCGGTGAAAGATGTAAGACCAGTTAATTGGCAGAGCCTGTTCTGATTTATCGGTTGCTGTACGTGTGTTTCTTTGTACGTGATGTTCCTTTCTCATACGTGATGTTCGCTTTATCTGCCAGGCTCTGGGCTGGGAGGAGAGGAAGCTTTAATGTGGGTAGAGCCTGAGGCGTTTTGGACCGACAGGTTCAGCGTGGTACCAGACGTGATTTGTGTCATGTTTTTCTGTGCCTTGTCCCTGCCCCCCAGTCCAGCCAGGCGGCCCCAGGCTGGATGCACCCAAGGCAGGGGCAGACAGCAGGCCCTAAAGAGACAGTGGTGGGGAAAGCGGCCCTGTCCTGAAGCTGCACCCCCCCGCCCCGCCCTCCGCTGCTGAGTGACAGTCAGGCCCGTGGCTGTGGGGGTGCTTACCTTCCAGGCAGACGCTGCCCCAGGAGGCCCAGGGAGGTGCCACTGAACTGTTGAATCAGGTGCTGGCAGAAAGGGGCTGCCAGAGAGCGGAGACTCCCCCACAGACCCCTGTGCTGAGCAGTCTTCGAAGCTCTGGCTGGAGCCTTTGTTCTCTCCCTTAGGCCCACGGACAGACCTTCACATTCCCGAATCTGTTTCCCGAGAAAGAGCAGAGCCCAGAAGGCAGCGCTGCCGACGACCTCCAGAGCATTCTCAAGGAGAACATGGAGCGGAGGCAGAGCAGCGACCCTCGGCGGGGCGGTGTCCCCGACTGGTTCGGGCTGTGACAGGGTGGCCAGCAGGGACGTGCCCCAGGTGGGCACCACAGCAGAGCAGTCCCGACACCTAAATAAAAGTCCTGCTGCAGTAAAAAGCCAGAAGCTCTGTTTCCTTCTGCTCTCAGGTCTCTGGGTGCCAGACACAGCAGCCACCCCCCAGCTCTGAGCGCCATGTGGCCCAGCTCTGCTCTCCCAGGTCCGGCAGTGGGCCGCGGCCGGGGTCTGGTCTATGCGTTGACAGGGAACTGAGGGTGGGTAGGCTTGAGACAAGGTGGCCCCATGCTGGGGAGACGGGTTGGCTAGAGAGAGAGGGTCGCACACAGGCTCGGCGCTGCCTGCCAGGTGGGGAATGAGACACGTGGGTGAAACGACCCAGAATCTGAGCGCCACATTCACAGCTTGAGTCCAGAGGCATAGGGAGGAACGGAGGGGTCAGTGAGCACGGCCGCGGGGCAGTGGGTGAAAGAACGGCCCGGCCTAGGCAGAGGTTGGGGAGAGGGGCTCCAGGTCAGCAACCCTCAGGGCCTGGAGAGAGAACCCCGGCCCACCTGTGGGTTTTGGTTTGACACAGTGGCAGCAAGGACCCGAGAAGGGCCGGGGAGGATCCGAGGGCAGCAGGGTCTCAGGAGAGCCATGGCAGGAGAGGTGGTGCCCAGCATGGAGGCCTAGAGCCAGGAGCTGAGCCTAGAAGACAGGAGAGAGACGGGCTGGAAAGGTGGTTAGGGCAAGGGGCCACATGTGGCCAGCAGTCACGGTAAAACAGTTCTGTGGGCTTCTTGGCCCTGGGGGTGGACGGGTCGGGAGAGGAGAGGGTGGGCTCGAGCGTCCCGTACAAGGTGGTCGGTGGCCTTGCAGTATCTGGGTGGATGCCGGGGTCTACACCTGCATTCTGCTGGCCCAGGGCAGGTCAGGACGTGCAGCCTCTGCCTCTTGATTCTTGTCTAAAGGGTTTTGCGTGGAAGCCTGTGGCCCTGTCAGGCCCTGTGCTGCCTCTCCTGGCCTGGCCTGGCCTGTGGGAGCAAGGGGGTTGCCCGGCAGCTGTTTTCGGGGCCTGAACCTGGCACACTGGCCTGGGTTCGCGTTCCAGCAAAGCTGGTCAGGCCGGCTGGGGCAGCCTCCAGAGGCCCTGAGCTGAATAGGAGTTTGATTTTTGGTTTTAACGATGTCTTATTTAGAGCCTTCCAAGGAGCCCGGATGGTTTCCAGCTCCTCTTAGAACCCTTGCATCCGGTGAGGCCCAGGGTCTCTAGAGCCCGTTCGGCCCGGCCTCCATGCACAGCTGGTGCCTCCTCAGGACGGGTTTCTCTTAACCTGTCCTTGGTTCCAGTGCTTCCCTAGAAATCCCGACATGGAGGCTGGAGTGAGGACCCTGCCTGCTGTGTGCAGGCAGCTCCGGCTTTGGGCTTGGGAATCAAGGCCAGGGTTCAGTGCTGAGGAAGCCATCTGCACTCCACCTTTTGCAGGATGGAGCCACACTCAGGCGCCTGGGGGAAAGCCCCTGGCCACGGCCTTGTTCCCACAATCAGGTTTGCTGTGAAAAGCCTTCCCTTCAGAATGCTCAGGAGGACACAGGTGCCACGTGGCCTCGGGACCAGCAGCCTCCAGCTTCAGGTCGTAGAACCCGGATCAGCAACGTGGGCCGGCTGTGGTCTGAGTGAGGGTCCTGGCTTTTCCTTCTGCTTGGGCAGCCTCCGAGGGGCTTGCAAGAGGAGACGGCATGGCAGCTGGCTCACCCTCCCCTCCCCCAGCCTGGAGTGCAGGCAGGAGGGGCTGCAGCGGGGCCACCCTCGGCTGGGGGGTGAAGGCCCGGGCAAGCTCACCCTTCAGTGTTGATTTAAAGGGATGGGGAAGGTCAGGAAGTGGAGCCGGAGAAATGGAGTCGACTGTATTTTCCTTAGAGAAATAATTCATGGGGCTGAGAGCTCAGAGGACCCTAACTCACAGCAGGGGAAGAGGAATCCCATCCTTCATCCGTGGCACGTCCAGCCCCGCACATGGGGGCCCTGAGCAGCCCTGCTGGCGGCCAGCGCGCCAGGCACACTCCATCACGGCCGCCACCCCCAGACGCAGCCCTAACTCTGGCTCCAGCAGCCCAGGCCTCCAGACCCTCCTCCCGCCCCCTCTCACCCGGCCTGTGCTGTCCCCTGGCAGCCCCCGTTGTCTCCCACAGGCCTCCCTGCCAGGGAGGAGAAAGGGGCTGGGGAGCTACTGCACCCCCATCTCCACAGCACGGCGGGGGCTCCCTCACCCCCAGTCCTCACCGGGTACCCAGCTGCACGGCGGCCCACTGACCCCGGGGTCTTAGGGGCATTAGAGACGTAGGGGTCTCCCAAGCCCATGGCCTGGCCCAGTCCCAGGGAGTGCCCAGATGGATACAAGACCAAAACTCGAGGGGGAGCATGGCGGTGAGGCTGGGCACATTCCTTGAAGAATGGAGGATGGGGACGGGTGTTTGGCTGTCCAGTGTGAGACAGGGCTGCCAGTCCTCTGGGGGTAATTCACACGAAACCCCACTTTCTGGGTCGTTCACTTGACCAGTGGTTTCTGGCCTGAGCCAGGTGTCAGCACCAAAGCCCCCTGGTATCTGTTCCAGCCACGTGTGGTGTACCCTCGCCAGGTCACTGGAGAAGCTCCCGAAAGCATCCACACCCGCCTCGCATGCCTACTGCAGAGGGGTGAGGAACAGGCCAGGGCGGGCGGGTGGCCTCACTCAGGGTCTGGAAGGCTTGGCCTCTCTCCAGGAGCCCTGTCCACCGCACTCACGGAGCTGAGCTGGGAGCGCCCACAGGAAGGGCTCCTGAGGGGTGGGATGCTCAGGGTTCAGGATGTGGGCCTCAGCCAGGGGTCTGCTCCCACCACCCCGGGCACACTTGGAGCCCAGAGAAGGGGCTGGCTGGACCCGCCAGCTCTCATGACCCTCTCCTGCCTGGAGGCTCAGGGAGGGAGGGAGCTGCACCTGGGCAGGTCTGTCTCTTCCCCTGCACAAGGGCCCCTCTGTGGTGACTTGTGTGCTAACACAGGCTCTTTCATGCATGGGTACCAGAGAGGGTCTCACAGGGTCCCCCTGGCCTGGGCGTTAACCTCACCACCCCTACACCTGGGCAAGACCCTCGTCCAACCCAAACAGGCTGTTCCTGCAGAAGGAACTCTCTCGGAAAGATTAATCTCCCAAGGCTGACAAGACCACTCCCACCTGTGTCTGGACATATTCAGCATGGCAGGGGCAGGAGAGGGACGCTGACCCAAGAGATATCAAGTGGGCCTGCGGCTGTGCCTCAGTTGCCTCTAATGTGACAGCCCTACCCCTTATGGATAGCTCCAGCTGGGAGCAGGGTCAGGGGTAGCCAGAGACCAAGTCACCGGGACGAGGGAGAGTCGGCAGACAGCACTGCCCCGTGCCCCCATTTATGTTCATCTGTTGCTGTGCAGGGGGGTACGCAAGGTCCAGGCGGTGCCACACCGAGTGCCTGGGAAGGGGGGAGGAGCCCTCAGGCTGCACCGTGCTGTGCTCAGAGCTGGCTGGCCCCATGCCTCTGTCTGTGCTGATGAGTTACAGCCACGGTGGGCCCGGCTCCTCCGCTCACAGGAGCGCCTACCCCGGCAGCTCCAGGTAAGAGCCATGCTGCCGGAATGGAGCAGAAACCCCCCCGACCGCCCTCCCTCCTGTGGGCATCTGTTTCTCCTCTTCGGGAGCTGCTTGTGTTCCCGGGGCGGCTTGATGGTGTCCCATCTTGAAATGGCCTCACTTCCGTCAGGTTCCTCCTCTGCCCTTCCTGCCCCTACCTGCCTCCAGGGGCCCCTCCGCCTCCAGCGAGCCGACACACGCCTCTGCAGCCTGGAGCCTGAAGTCGCGATCATGGTCGCCCGTCTGCACTGAGGGTTCCCGTCTTCTGGCCTCCAGCAAGGGACAAAGGCCAAGGACACAGCGGTTCCTCCTGGTCCGCTCCAGGGCTTAGAGTGAGGACAGGCTGGAGAAGGCCAGCTCCTTGAAGCCAGCTGTAGTGGTGGCCATCTTGGGGCTCTCCTCCCACCTTTCATGCAACCGTCAACTGTATTAGCTGAGTGAACGAGTGAGTGAGTGAGTGACCGCCCGATTCAGGAAGCCAGCTCGGCCAGGTGGGAAAGTCGGGTTGCCATCCTCTTCCTCCGGGTTTGATGGGTGCTCCTGGCCATGGCCTGGCTGAGTCTGGGTGGGTGGGACGGGCCGAGCACCGCCTGGCATCCCTCCCTGCCCATGGCAGTTCCCCTAGAGCAGGCGGCCTGTGGCTGCAGTGATCTGAGACAGCGTGGGCCTTGGGATGTTCTTTTCTATTTTTAAAAACAGCTTTATTGAGATGAAGTTCACACACCCCGCCATCCACCCATTCAGTGGCTTCTAAAATGTTCCCAGAGATGTATAGTCCTGCTAGAACATTTTCATCATCCAGAAAGCAACCTGCCCCCTGAGCTGGGGCTCCCAGCTGCCCGCCTGCCCCCTGAGCTGGGGCTCCCAGCTCCCCGCTCCCTTCTGCCCCTGGCTACGCCTGGTCTGCTTTGGATGGGCCTGTTCTGGATGTTTCGTGAGTGAACCACCCAGGGTCTGTGTGGCCTTTCGTGTCTGGCTTATTTCACTTGGCGTGGCATCCTCGGGGTACACCCATTGCCGCACGCGCCAGGATCTCCTTCCTCTGTGGCTGAGTTGTGCTTCCCTGTGTGGACGGGCCCTGTGTTCATCCGCCGTCCATCAGCGGGCACATGATGGCTTCCACCTTTAGGATCTTGTGAGCGAAGCTGTGGCACATGTGTGTGTGCACATTTTTACGTGGATGTGAGCTCTCCATTCCTCTTGGAGGGATCGGGCACCTTCTTGCCCGGGGCGTTCACGTGAGGCTGCTGTGGCCTCACTGAGGAAGTGATGCCCCAGGCCCTAAAGGTGCCTGAGGGTGGCCAAGGGATGGGGCTGGCTCCACAGACATCCCCGCTGTGGAGCTCCAGATGGGACACTCATGAAGGCGACGTCTTCCTGGGCTGCTTATCATGAGGGGTGCAGAGGGGCTCCTGAGGGCCGGAAGTTGGGGAGATGTGTGGATGTGGATGGTATGTTTGCTCTTGGACTGGCCCCCGGGGGGTTCCTGCAGGTCCCTGGGAGCTTGGCCTGGGCTGGGGCTCGGGCTGGGGCTCAGGGGCTGTACAGAGGTGCCCAGCTCCAGGGCTCTGGCAGCCTTGCGTGCTCCCTTCCCTGTCATCCTCTCCCATCTCAGCGTCCCTGTCCTCCTCCTTCCCTGTGTGCCTCACCCTCGGCCCCCTCCCCTCTGCCTCCAGCATCTCTCACAGCTTCGCTCCCCTAGACTTGCCTGTGTTGTCGCCTCTGCGTCTTGGGGCCCTGGGAGCAACCCCACTCAGAGCCCTGCACCCTCAGAGCTCCCTACACTGTCGCCTCTGCGTCTTGGGAGCAAGCACGATGCCCGAAGTGTCCCTGCGGGTGGCGGCCGGGGCCTGGGCTGCAGTGCACATGGGGACCCCTTTCCTCTCCGTAGCCAGCTAAGAGTTCTTTCAGGGCTGAGAATTCTTCTCTCTGAGCGTATTTCCACCCTTCCGCCTGCCCTAAAATGCTCTCACAGTGGACGCTGTACTTTGCCATGGCATGCAGGGAGGACAGGACTGCTGGGGCCCCGGTGCTCCCGCCTCTCATGCTCTCCCAGACGTGGCCGCTTCCTGGGCCTGGGTGTCTGAGGGGACGTCTCTCAAGGATCCCACCCAGCTCAGCCTGGCAGGAGCCGCACCCTTCGAGGCCTCAGCCCCCACCACCCGGGTGGGGACATGTGGGCCCTGAGTGACCTGTTTGGTGTCTGCGTTCACCACCCCACCCCATCTGAGATCATCCCCAGCACCAGTCCCCCCAAATCACTTCATTATTTCTTTGTAAATAGGGCTTTTTCTAGTCAAAATAGTCCGCTTTTCTTGTTTCTCCAACATCTGGCTTTGATTGGCCCTGGCCTCCGTGGGCGCTGGGGCCCTGATGCTGTGACCGATGGGGGAGGCCAGTGGGGCCCGAATTCTCCCTGCACTGGGCCAGCTCTTCGACAGGTTGGCAGACCCCCAACCCGTCCTTCCCCGACCCGTCCTCCCCCTACACATCTGTGCTCTGTCTTGGCCTGGGCCCAGCTCTGCAGAGCTGGGACCCTGGGGGCTCACCCCATGGCTAGAGTGTCCCCTGCTCTGGGGTGCCCATCGTGGGGAATCTGGGGGCGCTGGCCTTCAGAGGCATCCCTCAGGCCCGGGACGGACCCACCACCCCATCCTTCCCTCTAATGTTCTTTGCCATCCTCCCTTGCTGAGAGACATGACACACAGAAGATTCCAGAAATCCCATGGGCCTTCTACATGGAATTTGTAGAAACTCAGACGTGCAGGGTTCCCGGCCTGTCCCTGCAGCAGACGCTTCTGCAGAGACAGAGGTCCATAAGAAGAGGCCCCGCCACCCCAGGGAAGCTGGGGGCTAGGAAGGGGTGGGCCCATTGGGTCTGACGGTAATGCCCCGTTCTGCTTCTCCGCTCCTTCCTGCTCGGCATCCGCACTGCAGAGGCCCTCCGCACAGCGCCGGGACTGAAAGGCCACCTCTGCACAGTCCTCTGAGCTCCCCTGAGTGCACCCTGAGGTGGAGGCCTGGTTTGGGGCACCCAGTGGCTGGAGAGGTCAGGCAATGAGTGACCAGCCTCCCCTCCAGATCGGGAAGCCCATGGCCCTGCTCCGCTGGCGCCCCTCAGCCCGGCCTGCTGGTCCCCGATGCTGCTCGCCTCCTTCCCTCAGGTTCCCTGGGCTGGCTCCGGGTCCCTGTGTCCCGTATTCTCAGCGTGGCTGCTCAGCCCTCCGGGTGGTGACAATGTCATGGGTTTAGCATGATCACAGAAGGAAGGGTGCCCTAGTCTGATAGTACGAGATGACACTGCTACTTGGATAATTATGGGAGTGCTCCAACATCCCAGCGTAGAAACCTGGACGCATCCCTGAGAGTGACGGATTGGTGCGTGCCTCGCCCACACCCTCCTCGCCATCGGGCACCTGTGAGCAGCTTCCTGGGGTGTGCTTAGGGTGCCCTGGGCCACCCACGTGGCCGTCCCTCCTCTGGCGGTGGTGACATTGGGCACATCTGTGCTCCCTGCTGTGGCCTGAGCCCCCTGAAGGGAAGGAGGCCGGAGGACAGCCAGAGCCGGTGACCTGGCCAGTCAACAGCAGCCTCAGCGGTGAGGCCCACCAAGGCCGGGACACTGCTGTCCCACCGCCCTCCCACCGTGTGGACCCTGAGTGTGGTCCTGGCCTGTGGGAGTTTGCCGCAGACCCCAGGAGGAGTGAGCCTGGCCCAGGGTGGAGCACAGGAGGCCACTGGGCGCGGCTGGGACCCTGTGTCTGGGGTGACAGCAGGAGCCTGGGCAGTGCTTCGGGTTGGAGGAAGACGCCAGTGGAGCCAACCCTTAGACGCTCTCCCTCTCAGCGCCTCAGCCCGGAGCCAGGGCCGCCCAGGCAGGCCCCCCTTCCGCAGCTGCGGGCGGCCCCCTCCTCCTGGCCCGGGGGAGGTGTTCCCGGCAGCCCCCGCGCGGCCCGGGCAGGGGTGAGGCCGCCTGTTAAACAGAACAAGGTGCTGGCGGCTCATACCTTCGCTTTACGAAGTGTTTGGAATTCCGACGGCCCCAGCAGCTGGGTGTGCCCTGCCCCAGTCTCCCTGGGACTTCACCGGCGGCCAGGGCCTTAAATAATTCTTATAAAAACCATGTCAGCCCCAAACTGTGTGATATCTGATTTGTAGCACTCATAAAACCCCATGCCTGCTGCCAGAGAGGGGGAGGGCTGGGCCGGCCCGAAGGTCTCATTTCCCGCCTGTGCCTGTGTGCGTGGGAGGCTGGGTGAGGGGTGCCCTGGGGGAAGGGTGGCCCTGAAGACCTAGGTTCCCAGAGTCCCTGCTGGGGCTCCCACCTTGCCCTGTGGCCTCGGCCTCCCCATCGGCAGGGCTGGCGTGGGCCCCCCTACATTGCCACGTTGCACATACAGCCTGTCGCGCCCCCCACTTGGTTAACTTTGGGAGGAGAACCAGCCTTGGCAGTCAAGGTGTCTCCACTGGACCTCAATGGCGGGGACAGCAGCAGCAGCTTCCTCAGGGCCAGCGGAGGGCCCGGCAAGACAGCACGGAGAGCACACCCGCCAAACACTGAGGGCTGAGGGCTGGGGCTCAGAGACCCCACGGGGAGAGGGCCCTCGCCCACCCAGGATGGAACACGGGAGGAGGGTCCCCCAGGCAGAGTGGGGCGCCGACCGTGTGATGCCCAGGCTCCTCTCGTGCCCTGAGTCAGAGCTGAGGCCACATCTGGTCTTTCCGTGTCCCGAGCAGATGGTGTTCCAGTGCCCGAAGGTGGGAGCCAGCCTCACCCAATCACACACTGGGAGGTGCCCAGGTGACCCCAGGCTGTGGGCCTGGCTGTGGGCATCGAGGCATTGAGGAGGAGCTAGGCTCGTCCCCCCGGGAATGCCACCGAGAACATCCTGGCGACTCCAGGCAGGAGTGGGAGCCCTCAGCCCCAGGGCTGAGGGCTGGAGGGCCTGGATAAGGCCCCCTGGATAAGTCGGGGGGCCTGGATAAGCCCTGCTTCGGCTGTGGGCACGCTGGGGAAGGGGCGGGCCCATTGATCGGTGGCTCCTCGGCAAGGGGTGGTCATTAAAGCCCCAGATCAAAGGGCTCTGGAAACACAGGCTCATTAGGAAGGCCAGTGAGCCCGGCAGGCCAGGGGCACAGACAGGGGTCTGCTGTTCATTCACCACCACCGGGGACAGAAAACCCAGTGCCCCCACCCCAGCCACATGCTGGAGCCACAGATCACCCACAGGCCTGGGCCGTAGTGGGCGAGGTTGTCGGATGACCCCCAAGGCCCGCACTTTTCTGGCCTTCAGTGGCCATCCTTTGGTTACTGAGAGGACCCATGGGGCCGGCCCTGGGGCCTGGGACTTAGGGGCACCGCCCACGGGTGTAGGAGGGACACGCGGGCTGCCCAGGGACCGGGGCACGGCACTTTCCCCAGCTGGCTCCTAGTGCCTGGCAGACAATGGCCGCCACCTGGACAGGGAGCACAGGAGGCTGGGGCCCAGGAACAGGCCTGGTGGCAGCTTCTGGGAGGGAGGCCTGGCTGCGGATGTGCGGCCTGGATGAGGGGCCAGGAGTCTGGGTTTTCACTCTGAGCTACCGCCTGGCAACCCGGAGGCTCTCGGCTGCCACCTTGTCTTAATTTGTCTAAAATGTGGAGATGAGGCCAGACTCAGTGGCTCACGCCTGGAATCCCAGCACTTCAGGAGGCCGAGGTGGGTGGATCACTTGAGTCCAAGAGTTCGAGACCAGCCCAGCCAACGTGGAGAAACCCTGTCTCTACTAAAAATACAAAAATTATCCAGGCATGGTGGCAGGTGCCTGTAATCCCAGCTACTCAGGAGGCTGAGGCAGGAGAATCGCTTGGACCCAGGAGGCGGAGGTTGCAGTGAGCCGAGATTGTGCCACTGCACTCCAGCCTGGGCAACAGAACGAGGTTCTGTCTCAAAAAATAAATAAAATGTGGAGATGATAACACTTGCCCAGGAGACACGGGCCTGCAGAAG
The DNA here is from genome assembly GCA_004027835.1 of Alouatta palliata. Lineage (NCBI taxonomy): Eukaryota > Metazoa > Chordata > Mammalia > Primates > Atelidae > Alouatta > Alouatta palliata. The sequence continues at coordinate 17,739 of PVKV010021539.1, forward strand.
AAACCCATCTAACCTTGAGCTTCGCCCCCAGGGTCCCCGCCCCCCCAGACCCAGCCCCTCCTCCCTGGTGCCTGTGGTCCCGTGGCAAGCCCTCCGTCTCCCTGCCAGGTGGGGCTTTGTCCTGTGTCATCTGTCCCTCACGCAGCCACGGTGTGGCAGAGCATGCCAGGCACAGGCACCGCAGTCTCAGGCCTCATAGCAGGGGCCGTGTCTCAGAGATAGCATTGCCACTACTGGCCTTGGATGGGCCCTACCTGTGTGCTGCCCCTAAACAGCCAGCCATGCCTCGACTGGAGCCAGCTCATCCCCTCCACTACCCCCACCCTGGTCAGGACCTAGCTCTGAGCCCCCCAGGGCCGCCTCACTCTGTTAAGGAGAATTCCAGGTCCTGGCATTCCTCAGCACTGGCTCCCCCACCCACAGGACAGCCTCCTGATACCAGGCTGGTCCCCAGTGAGGAGGCGCGGGGGGGGGCTTCGGGGCTGCCGTGTCGTGTGTCTGGGTCACCCTGTGTCGGGGTGCCTGACCCTGCTCCTCAGAGAGCTGGCTGGGGCTCCTCTGTGGTTTTGGGGCCCTGCCCAGGCAGCCTGCCTGGCTTCAGGAGGTCAGCTGCCCAGGGCTCTGTGCTGTGACTGCTGTTTTTCTTTCTGTTTAACAAAATAAACCCCACTGGCAGGGATGACTGCTTCTAACGCGCGTTCCTCCTCTTCACCCTCCAGAGGCCCCACTGCTGGGGACAGAGGTCTTTGGAGCACAGGATTCTGGGTCCTTCCCTTCCAATAGCTCTACAGGGCAGCCTGTGGGGTGCTGGTGGCTTGAGTGAATGGCCGGTTCCCGTCCTGCTGGAGGAGGGGGCACCTGTCAGGCCCAGACCTCAGCTCTGGGGGTCTAGGGATGTTGAAGTCTGGGAAAGGCCCTCTAGCGTCCTGCTAGGGTTCGGGTGTGGCTGAGAACACTGCAAGGCAAACACGCTCAGAGCACCAGCCCCCAAGGGGTCCCCAGGGCCCAGAGTTCAGGAGCTGGACGGCCCACTGGCCCGCTGAAGGCCCCCGTAGGTCCTGGGCGACCCCACTCATGCTCGAGGGACGAGGCAGCTTACAGTCTAGAAAGTGCCTCCCAAAATAAAAACCAGGCTTGGGGCCCTGAAGGGGCCCGTGGGGCTTAGGACCAGCTGCTCTTCCCATCTCAGCCACGTCCTCCTTGCCAGCACAACCCCTGCTCGCCAGGGCCCCTGGGCCTCACCCCAGCTAAATCCACCCAGCCCCTCAGCTGGCACATAACAGGGAAACTGTGTTCCGAGCCTCCCTCGGGGCTCAGTGAGGACGTGCCCACTTGCGCAGGGTGAGGGGCAGCAGCTGCCCGGGAAGCGTGATGAAGGCCTCCAGGAATGCCCTTTATCTGGGGGTATCTGGTTGCCCGCCGGGATGCCGGGAAGCCGGAGTTCCAGCCCTCCCCTGACTCCTGCGAAAACAGAAATAGCTCAGGGAGATGGGACACAGTTGTCCACGTCAGTCAAGGGGACCTGGCCAGCATGGCCGCTTCTGAACTCTCCTGACCTCAGGCTTTTCCCAGGGCCGCTGTCCGAAGGCCCCTCAAGCCCCAGCCAGGGAAGTAGCTAGGCCCTCCGAACCCCCCAGGAAGGGGCTGAGAAGGGGCCGCCGTGGTCATGCAGAGACCATTTCTGCCACCCCCAACTTCTTGTGGTCCGAGCCACTCACCGCAGCATGGGGTGGAGGCACCCTGTTCCCGGGCCTTCCTCACATTTTCCGGGGGACCCCGGAGCAAGCTCAGCTGAAGGCAGCAGATAGGACGCTGGGTTGGCTGGGGGGCCCCGGGACGTGTAGGGCCCGTGTGGGGCTGCGGGTGCGGGAAGAAAAGTGCTCCGACTCAGTTTGAGGGGACACCACGGAAACCCAGGGTGCTTCTCAGACTGGCCACCCTGGGCAGCCTGGACCCGAGACGGCCGGGGTTGGGTCCCCAAGGACAGATGGGGTAGCCAGGCGGGGTGCTGTGGGGATGCAAGGGCAGGTGCCTGCCCGGCGGGCTAGGCCTGGCATCCCTGGACCTGGTGCCTGTCCACCTGGCTCATGGAACATTCTCAACAAGGCCTGGGGGCCAGGGCGTGGGCATCCTGAGAGGGTGCCGTCTGTGGTGGACAAGCCGGACTCTTGGGCCCCTGAGGTATGACCCCTCCCAGCCATGCCTGGTGCTGTCCACATGGCAGCACCGCGACGGGCAGGCAAACACACGACAACAGAGCAGCCGGGCTCCCCAGGTCCCCTGTAGAAAGCAGGAGGGTTGGGAGAAGCCCTCTCCGAGGCCTCACGCCTGCCCTGCCCTGCCCGCTGGGCTCAGACCAAGCAAAGCATATGTAGGGGCCGATGGGGGCTTGGGCAGACACAGCCAGGTCCCCAGGCCTGCGTTCAGGGTCACCCAGGACTGTGGGGTTTCGGGAGAAAGCAGTTTTGCCTCTCCCACACCCAGATTCTGGAGGCTTCCAGGCAATGAACGCCCTGGGCGAGCATCGGACGCCTTCAGGAGGCCTCTGTCTCCTTCTGCTGCAAAGGCGCCCCCTCCCTGAGACACAGGGGTCTCGGGGCTCATGCAGGAGTGTGGGGCTGGGTCACCACGTCCAGGTCTCCGGAGATGCCCGCCTCGGGCTGCCTGGTGGGGGCAGCAGAGCAGTTCGGTCGGCCTGATGCCTGGCTGTCCCCGCTTGGGGGGCCCCCTGCCCCCAGCCCAGCCGGTTCGCTCCACATGGCGCCTTCCCACCGCCCCCTCCCCTGGAATGCAGTCCCAGAACACAGGTCTGGAGCGCACACCCAGCCCCCGGGCTGCCCCACCCTCCTTCCGGGCAGCCTGCCCTCCCGGCCCTGGGCAGGGGGGCTCTGGGCGTCGTCTGATGTCTGAGGTGGAGGCCTTCTTCAGGGTGGGGACTGTTGGGAACAGCCTAGAGTTCTGTCACCCACGGAGAAACCAAGGCAAGGGCCGGGCGTGTGTGGGCTCCTTCCCCTCTCCCCGAGGCCAGGACCTGGCAGGCCTTTAGCTCAGAGCCCGAGACCCCTACACCTGGGCTTGGTCTCGGGGACCCTGTGTGTGCAGGACGCCCCCACCGTGCAGCCCAGGACGCGGGCCGGAAAGATCGTGCGTGGCAGTGGCCACGTTGTGCCTCCCCAGCTTAGCTGTCCACAACCTGAGCCTCCTTGAGGCCTAAATTAGGGTCTAGGGAGAGGGCCAGGGGCCTCCGGTGTCATGGAAACCTGAGCCGGGGAGCTGGGTGCGTGAGGGAGGGAGGGAGGGAAGGCGGGCGGCGGGAAGCGTTTCCTGAAGGCCCGGGCATGCTCACAGCACACAGGCTGCTCTAGGATGGCCCCTCCTGCCGGACCCTCACCCCAGCCCGGCAGCTCCATCCCTGCAGGGCCCCTCTCAATCACCCCTCCCAGCCCTGGCGGGCGGGAGGGAGGGAGGGAGCGTAGGCCTCCCCCAGTGAGGCCGCCAGGCCCCTGCCTTCCCTCCTGGCCTGGCGTCTGCTTTCTGTGTTAGAGGGATCGGGTTCGCCCCTCCGCCCCTCCTCGAGGGGCTGGGTCTTATCTCTGGGAAAGAGATTACAAAGTTTCTGACATTAAATTTTCATGCTGAAGTTTTCAGCATGTAGTTTGAAAAGTATTTTTTTCAAATAACACCTGGAGAGGAGGGATGCGGGAGGAAGTCAAGCCTGCTTGCCATAAAACTTTGAACTTGGGGGTGGAGGGACACCCTGTCCGGCACCCCCTCCCCACTCCGCCACAAATGTCTCCTGCCCTCCCCCAGCATGAGTTATTGATTCCGGCCACGCAGCCTCCTTCAGCCCCCGCCCCCAACCCGGGGCTGCTCCAGCCCAGCCCCCGCACTCCTGCAGCTGCCCTTGGCCTGGCAGCGGGTGCCTTGCCACTGCACCCCTCCGATTGCCCACCCGCCCTCGGCCCACTCAGCCTGGGGCCCACTCTCCCCATTTTGTTCTTTGTTCTGTGCGGGGCTCTGGGTGGCCCTGCACACATTTGCTGGAGCCCAGGGGGCTGGCCGTGGAACCACTGGGAGAGGCCAGCCTCCTGGGCCCAGTCACTCTGTGCCCAAGGTGGTCCTAGGGTACAGGCCCAGGTTGCCATCTGCGGGCCGCAGACTTGGACGGGCCCGCGGTTGGTGGCCTTTGGTACTTGAAGGGGCTCTCTTGGAAAATCCAGCCTTGAGCTTGTCTATTGGGTCATTTTGGGGATTTGCAAACATTGGGGCACCTCGCTGACCCTGTCCTGCCTCGGTATGTTGCAGCCAGGGTGCTGTGGTACCTGATGGGGCCCAGGAGGCCTGGCCGGCCGAGGGAGCCGAGCGTGGCCGGGGTGGGGTGGCGGCCAGGCTGTGGAGCTCAGGCTTTCCCAGCGCCCTCCTCCGAGCACCCCGTCCTCCTGAGCACCCCAATCCAGGCCGGGTCTTGATGACTCTGCTCATACTTTTCACTGTGCATGGGTTCAGGAGCCAGCCCCTGTTAGGCTGCCTTAGCCCAAGCCCCCAGCCTGATGCCAGCCCTGGCACCCAGCACCCTTCCACCTTCTAGCCACATAGAGGCCCTCCACTGTGCCCCTGGAACTCCTCTGTCTTCCAGGCCATCCACCTCCTGACACTGCCTGGGCACTGGTCCGCCCAAAAGAACACAGCGCCACTTTCTGGCCACCCAGGCCTTGGCTCGGCTGCCCTGTGCCCTCAGGCTTCCGGCTGCGCAGCCGGACCCCCTCTGGCCCTGCCCTCCACTGCCTCACCACACACTTTCCTTGGGGGATTATTGCACTCCATCTACCCCCCCACCCCGTGATCTCCCTGGGGCCTGCTCCACGAGGGAAGCTCACGTACTGTATGAGCGGACCGGGACCCAGGGCAGAATGCCCCCGGGGCCCAGCCCTCTGCCCTGCACTGGCCGCCCAGCCTGCCTTGGGGCCAGGTACACTCCCAATTCCCTCCTCTCACCTGGGATCCCCAATAGACCCCACACCCAGCCTGGCCATCCCAACTCTGCCGCTCCCAGACATTGCCCTGTCCCTCCTTGGCTTGTGACCCTTAGCCGGTGACACGCCAGGACAGAGAGGGCAGCTGAGGGCACAATCTCGGGTCTCCCTGCCACCCACCAGCCCTCCTCTTTCTAGGAAGACCCTCTGGGTTCCAACCCACCTCTTCAGGGCCCCTTTTCTGCAGTCTTAGACCAAGGCTGGCAGGGGTGTGGGACTGCCCCCCTGTGAGTCCTGTTGTCCTCCTCCACAGTGAGAACTAGGGGGGAGAGGAAAGGGGAACAGAGCAGGGACCATCCTCTGGTCGGGAGGGTTGGGCGCCTCCGTCCACTTCCCCCTGCTCAGGGTCTTGGAGGAGACAGGGAGGTAATAGCCACCTGGAAGGGCACCGGATGCAAGGCAGGATGCTCACCTCCAGTGGGTGGGCAGTGAGTGCCAGGCCGTGCCCGTCCCCAGGTGCCCTGGAAATGGGAGACGGGCAGCAAGGGAAGGCCCCAGGCTCTTTTCTGTCCCCCGGGCCTGGCTTGGCGGGTAGGGCTTGGCGGGTCAGCATTTTCCGCAGACTCTGAACGCAGCAAGCTCAGCCCGCTAGCTAGTGCCCGGCTTGCCACAGGGGGAGGCAGCCAGGGCTTGGGGCCTTGCGCTGGGCACCGCCATGTTTCCGTCCTGCCCCATGCCAGATCACCCTCCCCTCCTTGGAGACTCCTTTCCCCTTCCCTCGGGTCTCTCACCTCTCCCTGCCCTTCCTCCTCCCCTCACAGCACTCCCAGACACCCAGCAAGAAGCAAAATGGCCAGAGCGGCACCCTCTGTTCCCGGAATAGCTGCAGCAAGGGGTGGATGGCCCAGGAACGCAGGGACCCCAGACCCGCCTGGAGCCCTGTGGGTGGCCACAGCCTCAGAAGGACTGGATCCAGAGGACTGGCCAGCAGGATCTCTCAGAATGGGAGTCTTCTTTTCAAGTAAGACCTTGGCAGCCTTGGTGTCGGCTCCCCGATCCCCCTATGCTGTCACCTGGGAAGATTCCCTTGCGCCAGCTGCAGACTCAAAGTCCAGGCAAGTTGGGGCTTTGAGGGGCACAGAGGGAACCTCCAGTCATACCGTGACGAGAGCAGTGATGTGTGGCCACCCAGTACTACAACATGGTAGCTCCAGGGCAGACGCCAGGGAGCCCGGGGCCGGGATGGGGCTACTCCCTTGGCTCAGCCACATAGCAGGCCCGCCGGGCTGTAAAAGCAAGACTCCAGGGGCTTCAGGGGAGCTCTGGACGTCCCTGGGTGAGGTTTCCTCTATCCCTTCCCATAGCAAGATGCCCTGCTCCCCACCTGGCCTGCCTGTCCTCCCACCTGCCACGCCTCCCCTGGCCACCATCTCCATGGTCCAGAGCTCCTTCCAGCCTGGTGTCACTTTCCCACCAGCTTTTTGCAGTTTGAGATGGGACCAGGAAGGAAAGGGAAGGTTCTGGGAGGGGGGCGAGGCTGCCAAGTGGCTGCGCCAGGGCTGGCCTGGCAGGCAGGAGACTGGGAGGATGGAGGGACTTCAGTGGGGATGAGGCGGACATGGAGAGAAACAGCATGGATTTTGGGAGAGGGCACAGACCCGGGGACAGAGAGGAGCCTGGAGTAAAGGGCCCCACCCTGAGGGAGGAAGGGAGGGCTCGGGAGGAAACAGCGGCGCCCAGGAAGGGCGATCCTGATGGAGAGAAGGGGCTGCCCTTGGGGAGAGGAAAGGGGAGCTGAGCTGCAGAGGGGGCTGTGGGGAGAGGGCTCTGCCATCCCCTCAGCCAGATGGGTGTCTTTTTCCTGAACACAGAAGGGAAACAAGCCGCCATGTTCTCATGCCCGTGTGTCCCCAAGCATGGCCAGGAGTTCGGGCAGGGCTGGGCTGTGAGCAGGCAGGAAGCAGGCGCAGAACAAGTGTTTGGGGATGGAAAAGGCGCGGCTCGTGTCTGCACCCTGCAGCTGGTGGGGTGGGAAGGTGAGCTGCTTGCAAGGTGGTGGGGTGGGAAGGTAAGCTGCTTGCAAGGTGGTGGGGTGGGCAGTCTGGGGGAGCTCCTGAGGACGCACAGCTCCCTCCCAAGGCCAGGGCTCTGGGGACTGGGGTCCAGGAGAGAGTTTTGCTCTGCCCGTGGCCAGGAGGTAGGTGCCCAGATGCTGTTGTGGGGTGGAGGGAGGGGCCTCATCCCCAGGGGCCCAGAGGATGCGCACCCCTGCCGAGGGGCATTGAATAATTCCAGCAGAAGAGGTCTGGAGCCCTGGAGCCACTCCCCAATTCCTGCCATTTTCCCAGCCCCCCGCCCGACACCTCACCGGGATGGCTCTCAGTGCTCCCCTTGGGGTGAGGAGGACCAGACCCTGCTGAGTCCATCCCAGACCCCAACTGGCCCGGCCCATGGCTCCCCGTCTCCTCTCTGGGCTTTGTCCTCTTGCGTGAGGGGTCAGGGCCCAGGCACCCATCTCCTCTGGGATGAGGCTGGAAGATGTCTTGGGGAAGCCCCACAAATGCAAAGCCTTGCTGTTGATCTCAAGACCCAGAGTGGGGGCAGGAGGAGGAAGGTGGAGGAACGCAGACTGGATTCCTGGTGGGCGATTCTGTTGAGGCTTCAATTCCCTGGACTAATTATTTGCTTAAGTCAGAACTCCCAGCCGGATGGGGTTGGGGCTAGGAGACCAGGGAGAGGGTTCTTTCCTGGAGAGGTCTGCTTATCCTAAAGGCCAATTAGCAGCACAGCACCTCGGCAGGGGCTTGCTGGTCCCGGGAGCAGAAGTGGGCTTCTCTGCTCCGAGGGGCACCCTCCTGGGCCTTGGGGCCTTGGGGAGGGGCCGGCTCTGTTCTCCTGGAAAGCCAAGGTGGGAGGAGGCAGCTGGAATTAGTTGGGGTTCAGGATGCTTCCTGGTTAGAAGGGGATTTGCTCCTCCCTGGGACCGCAGCAGGGAGCTTGGAGCACTGGGATCCCAGCGGGGGCCAGTGGGGAGGGATGGTTGCTTCCAAGTGAGGCTCTGGGTACCTGGTGGCCCACGGAGCAGGGAATCGCCTCCTGCGACTGGCCATCAGAGCGGGAGGCATCACCCCCACCGGAGTCCTCACAGCCCTGGGCAGGCTCTCACCTGGCCCTCCGCTGCCGTGGCTGGACCAGAGGCTCATCAGGAGCTTGTGCTCTTTGACCCCCAGAGCTCCAGCCTCGATGCCTTGGAACTGACCTGTCCTGAGCTGGACAGCCAAGATGCGATGGTGGCCGTGCTGGGCTCCGGCCCATGGTGGCTCCAGGTTGGTGCTGGGGCCTTGGGGGAAAGGGTTGCTTTTCATGGCTCGGCTGAGGGGATGGCAAAGCTGTCCTCCAATCTGCCTCCTTTGCCCGCGGACGTGGCCGCACGCCGGTCTCCATCACTGGCCCACCCTTGCCCATCTCGTCAAGACTCAGGGACCCACAGTGGCCACTCCCCCACCGGCTAGCTGGGAAAAGGCCCACAGTGCCGGGCACACACCAGGGCGGCCGGGGATTGGTCACTGCCTGAATGTCCCCGGACGGATGCCCGTGTGCCCTTGGGCAGCCTTCCCCTCGGACAGGCTGTCCAGGCTGGGAAACCCTGAGCCAGAGGGATTAGGAGAAAAGACAGAGTCGACTGTTCCCGTGGCCATGCTGATTTGTGCTTCATTTAGTGTATATCTTCTCAGTGGTCAAAACACAGAGGTGATGATGCTGAGGGTCCGGACACGTCCCATCTCCTGGGCCAGCCTCCTGCAGGTGCCCAGCCCTGCCCGCAGTGCCCTGGGCCTGCCTTTTCTCTGACAGCCACCTTGCACATTCCTGTGTCTCTGCAGGGATGACACAACCATCCCAGATACACCAGAGAGTGCAGGGACCCTCAGCACGGTGCCCAGGCTGCTCTCTAGGGAAAGGCAGGGTTAAGTCAGGACCTCAGAGACCCTTAGGGTCCTCTGCCCCCAGCCCGAGCCCTGAGTCCCTCTTGCCAGCCTCTGCTGCTCCGTGTGAGGCAGGAGCTGCCAGCCTGTGGTCTGGGCCGGGTGCTCTCAGGATGCGTGCCTGGGGTCTGAGCACATCCTCCCCATACTGAGACCGACTCTCCCTCCCACAGGTAGAAGACATTGCTAGGATGCTCCCTGAAGGCATCCCCAGCCTCCCTGGAGCCTGGGTTGTGGCTGGACAATCTGGGGTCCTGGGCGCCTTGGGATGGTGGTCCTGGGTCCTCTCAGCACCGTCCTGGTGTTCTGCTGGAGGCTTCCTGGGGCCTGTGCCGGGGTGGAGAGAAGGGAGAGGCAGCAGGGTCCCTCCCAAGGTGGGGTTGCTGGAAGCACCATCCCTGTCAGAGTGGCCTGGACTGTAGACACCCCAGGTGACCTTCTGGAAGGACAGAGGGACCCCCAGATGATGACAAAGGAACAGGGTCTGACCTCTCCCCCTTCCTGAGCTCTGAACACGCATTGGTCGCCTAACCTCCAAGTCCTTCTGGGGCTGAACCTTCTATAGATGCCCTTCCTGAGCCCTGGGGTGGGCCCTGTTCAGCTCTCCATGGTGGCTAAAGCCCCCAGGGCTTCCGTGCTGGTTTGGAGAGGGGCTGGGGCTCCCCAGGCCTGGGGGTTGGCAGTTTTTTCTACCCTCTCCCCAAACTTTCAGACTGGACCACTTAAGAATAATGAGGTCCAAGTGGTCCCACGTGAGCCTGGATCCTTGCTGCCTTCGGGGCTGAGCCTCTGCTGCCCGTCCCACCTCCCGCCACGAGCGGCTAATGACAGCCAGAGGCTGGAGGGTGAAGCTCCCCTCGGCTGTTAGGCAGGCCGGGCGGGCTGCAGGGCAGGGGCTGGACAGGCCAAGGGCACCCCTGTGCTGCCCAGTGCAGGGCACCCAATCACTGCACCACGCCCCTCATGGCCATCTGTCCAGCCAGGACCCTGCCATAGGCGCTTCCCATGGGACCGTGGGGAGACCAGTCAAGATTTCTGCCTCCTTGATAGAGCCGGGCTGCCTCCCCATCTCATCTACCAGCAAGGAGGCTGCAAGCCAGCGGGGCACCTTCAGGGAGCTTCAGTCTGGGAAGAGGGAGGAGCTCCGAGGTGGATGGTAGCCATGGCTGCACAGCAGTGAGAATGCCCTGAGTGCCACTGATGTGTGTGCTGTGTGGCTCTTTGGCTTAGTGACTCAATGTCTCAATGACTCGATGGCTCAGTGGCTCAGTGTCTCAATGTCTCAATGGCTCAGTGGCTCAATGTCTCAGTGACTTAATGTCTCAGTGACCCAACATCTCAGTGTCTCAATGGCTCAGTGGCTCAGTGGCTCGATGTCTCAATGGTCAGTGGCTCAGTGGCTCGATGTCTCAATGGTCAGTGGCTCAGTGGCTCAATGTCTCAATGGTTTGGTGGCTCAGTGGCTAAAATGGCTGGTTTTGTTATATACTTTCACCATAATAAAACAAAACATGTCCAAGGTGCTACATTGAGGGAGGAGACCCGGACCACCCGCCTGCCACTTCCCATCTGCCAGGCAGCATCCCTCCAGCTGGCTCTCTGGGAGGGCTTAAGGCCTCCAGTCTGCCTGTGGCCCCCGTCTGCTTCTGGGAGATGCATCCCCTCTCTCCTGCCCCAAAACCCTCGAGGCAGCCCTGCCCTTGGTCCCTGCAAAGGAATTGGTCCAGCCTTGGCCTGCTGTGGCCTCTGGAGGCAAGACGTGGGGGTGCACAGTGTTCGAAGGCCACACCCCCCCAGGACATGGGCTCCAGCCACTGAGGGACAGAGCGGGCCAGTGTGTGCACACCAGTGGGAGACATGGCGCCGCCTCCAGGGCAGCCCCCAGGCAGAGGGCAGGCGGAGGATAGCCCAAGAGGCAGGAGGGGGTCACAGTGCTGGAAGTACAGGGCGAGGATGGCAGAATGGAAAACATAGAGTGCCTTGTCGGGGACAGGCCCAGGGCCACAAGTAGGCGGGCCCATTGGCTATGTGGCTCGGGGTCCCACCCTGGCAGGCAGGGGAGAGAATTCTGAATTTTTTAATGAAAAGGATAGTTGAAGCCGGGCACGGTGGCTCACGCCCATAATCCCACCACTTTGGGAGGCCGAGGCAGGTGGATCATCTGAGGTTGGGAGTTCAAGGCTAGCCTGACCAACATGGAGAAACTCCATCTCTACTAAAAAAACAAAATTAGAAGGGTGTGGTGGTACATGACTGTAATCCAGCTACTCAGGAGATAGAGGCAGGAGAATCGCTTAAACCCGGGAGACGGAGGTTGCAGTGAGCTGAGATAGCGGCATTGCACTCCAGCCTGGGCGACAAGAGTGAGACTCTGTCTCAAAAGAAAAGAGAAAAGGCAAAAGGCTAACTGAAAACGGGTGCCTGACAGCCGCATGTCAGGGCCCTGGGGAGGAAGGGGCAGGAGTGAACTGGCCAGGTTGTGGGAGGCTGCCGGCAGGTGGCAGGTGGAGGAACAAAGGCAGGGCCTGGCGGTGCCGGCCTGGGAGGCTAATGGCACAGCTCACCGCTCACCCATGCGGGCAGGCTGCGGCCCCGGGGCCCCGCCCGGCCTCCAGATGCTCACAGCCAGTGAGAACGTGCTGGTTGCACAACCACTGACCGATTGAAATCTGCACAGGCGGGTAGATGTGGCCGCCCCAGGAAAGGAGCGGCCTGGGGCCTGCCATCCAGCCTTGTGCCATCACTCCCCACCAGGTGGGGAAGGCCCCGTTATCAGCAGTGAGCCTGCTGCTGTTCCTCATCCTCGGGAGCCTGGAGATCATCACTCCTCCTGGACCCGGAAAGGCAGGCGTGGGAGGGGGTCATGTCCATCACACCACTGTGCACACCTGGCTGGGGCTGCCCTCGGGCTCCGACCATCTGCCCTCTTTTGCGTCAGAGCCACCGCCTGGCAAGCAGCCCCACTGGCACCCCTTCCAGAAGGGCACAGAGCTGTGGGCAGCCCCCTTCCTTCCCAGCAGGCTGGGCTGTGGGACGTGCAGGATGTGTCTGTCTCTGTGTCTGGGCAGCTTGGGGGCTCTGTGGCAGTGGCTGGGCCCTGTGCTGTGCTCTCATGGGTAGGAGTCTGGGCCAATACCTTGGTACCCACGCTGCAAGCCGGGTGGCCACAGCATGGCCCAGTGGGCTTTCTTGGCAGAGCCTGGGGCCAGCAGGACTCAAGGAACTGCTGCTGGGACCCCCACCTGATTCTCTCCAGGGCTGGAGATCCAGAGAGGGCGTGGAGTGGGGCCGTGGCGGGGGCCCTGGGTGGCCTTCCCTCGCAGCTTTCCCATGACGCCCCTGTAATCGGGGCTCTTATCCCTGGCTCCCCTGTACCTCACAGCTGCCTGGATGCAGCCCCGCCCGTGCTTGGGCCTTGGGGAGGCCGAAGCAGTCCTTTCCCATGGCTGGGCGGGGGCCGGGGTGGGGGGCAAGGAATTTGAGGAGGAAACAGCAGTGGCCTGAGAATTTAGAAAATGCATCCAACTGCCTGGACTCTTGGGAAGAAGCTGGCAGGAGGATTAGGGGAAGTGGAGGATGATTGCATGGGCCTGGGTGGGCCGTGACTGATGGGGCAGCCGGGGTCTCCAGCATGAGAAGGGGAGCCTTGTGTGTGCCGGGCTAGCAGCTGTCCCCATCCCTCAGCCTGCGCCCCTCTCCCCTCGGCTGCTAACCAGAGACCTCTGACCCCCGCTGGAGGCGGGAGCCAGATTTGGCTATAGCGCCCCCCACTCTGCCTGGTGACAGAGACCTGGGCCCCCATGCCAGGATTCTCATCCCCATCTGCAAAACAGGGCTTGAGAACATGTGTTGAGGGGGTGGGGGACCTTGGAAGCCCCCGACACTCCCAGAACCCACAGTCTGCCTCTCGAATCTCAGACCAGTTCCACCTCCTCTACCCGCCACCCGCTTCTGGGCGCCCCGAGTCTCTCTATCCAGTGAAGGGGAGGCCTGAGAGCAGGGGATGTACAAGCCAAGGGGTCCTCTGCCTCAGGGCCAGTGCTGGCTGTTGGGTCTGCCCACGCCCCTGAGCCAAGCCCCCTAGTTATGCTGGGGCTAGTCACACGGTTCATCGTGGGCCTGGGCCTGGGTAAGACGAGCAGCTGCTCAGAGCAGCTGGGGGCTTGGGATGCCTCCTCTGTTCCCCACATGGCCCCTCAGTCAGGCCCTGCCCAGCCATGCACAGCTTTGCCCCGCTTGGCCGGACTGGCCCCTTCTGGCCCTAATTCCTTAACTCTCCTGTGCTTTTCTCCCCTGTCCTGGGGTCCCTGGGCCTAGAGGGACGGCCACCCCTCCCCGTGGGCCTAGCAGCGCCCCCAGGGCTCCACTGGCGTTAGGTAGATGGAGTCGTGTCCTGGCAGCCCTGTCCGCAGCGCAGTGCCCAGTGGAGGCACAGCTGAGGGTAATGTGATTACAGCTGCCCCCACCAGCTCCAGGGCCATCTGCAGCACCACAGAAGCAGAAAATCACTCTGGTCACGCAGGCGGGCTCTGCTCCGGGGAGGGGGGCAGACAGGAAGGCCCACCAAGCCCCTGTCCCCCCACCCCCAGGAAGCCGGGCACTGTGGGCGGCTCCTGTGAACTGGGCTTCCGGGCCCCTGGGGGCAAATTGTGAGTTGGATTTCAACCAGGAAAGCAGGACTTGGTGGGACAGGCAGAGGGGCGTGGGGTAGCCCCACGGATGGCGTTCCTCGACCCTTGGCTCTTGGCGTTTGCTCAGCTAACGTTGCAGACGAGACTCTGTGTGCAGAGAGACCCCGACGATAAGGACGGGGTCGTTGGCTTCTGGGCACCCCCACCGTGGCCCTCGATGGCCTCATCCTTCTGCCCCCACCAGCCTGGCCCCACTCTCTCTGGGCCATTGTCTCACTCCTTCTGGAACCTTCTAAGCAGTGCCTGGGAAACGTGGCCATGCCCTTGTTTTTCCACCATTTTAAAGCTTTCCCTACCCACCAAGGAGGGGACAGGCATGCCTGTTTGGTGCCCGTGGGGCTCCTGCAGCTGGCTGCCTCCACCCCTTGGCCTCCTCCCTTGGGGTGCAGAAAAGCTCTCTGCACAGGTCCTCCACCCAGCAGCCATCACGGTGCTGGGCCTTTAGGCACTGGGGAGGGCAGCTCAGGGGCAGCCACAGACATGGATGCCTGCCCTTGCAGCAGGGTGCCCCGTGCTGAGACAGCATGCACAGGGCACGCTCTGGGCCTCGGTCCACCCTCCCTGCGGCAAATGAGGTGCTCTGCAGGGCTGCTTAACTATTCAACCTGGTCTTCCCACGGTCCCTCTGGAGGACAAGGGAGGGAGGATTGCAGGGAAACCGATTCCCAGCCCCTCCCCAGCCCATAGCAGAGTGGTCACAAGCGTGGGAAATGCCAGCCACATGCCTCCGCCGCACTTCGCTTAACTCAGCACAAGGAGCTTCCTGGGCCTTTGATGTCCCAGGACCTACGGCCTTTAGTGCTTTGTGGGCTGGGAGGCAGGAAGCTGGCGCTCTGGGGCTGCCGCAGCCCCTCCCCCTCTGCAGCACATCCTTGCTCTGAGGGTGGCAGAGGCAGGTCCAGGCCTTAGGGACCTGGGGCCAGGGCCCCCCAGGGAAAGGGAAGGGCCTGGTGCTCCCATATCCCGCCAAGCGGAGCTGGTGGTGGGACCCTCAGGAGAGAGACTTAGGGGGATGTCCTCGCACCTTTAGGTGATCAGTGCTGGTGAAGTACGGCACCCAATAGTGAGCAAAAGAGGAGCCTCTTCCAGGAAGCCCCAAGGGCATGCCAGGGTCAGCAGAAGGGGCTGAGGAAGTCTGGCGAAAGCAGGAGGCAAGATCTGGAAACCAGGTTCCAGGGCAGGGTCAGGGCCAGGGTCAGAGCAGCTCCAGGATGGCTCTGCTGCCCAATCAGAGTGTCTTGCACAGCCCCTGGGCTGCAGGCAGGGGTCGCACAGAGGACCATGAGTGGCCAGGCAGGAGCAAGGCTCACCGAGCATGTGGCAGGGGACAGACCTCCGGGAAATCATTTGGGCCAGAGGTCTTGGAGTCGGCTTTCCCCCAGCCCCAGGGACCCAGCCCCTGCCTGCAGGGTCTAGGGGGCCAGGGGCCTGAAGACCCTCCACGCAGGCCAGGTGGGGCAGGGGCTCGGGCTGGCCCTGCAGAGCCCGCATGGCTGAAGTCCTCCAGGAGGGCTACCCGGAGGCGGGGTTGTGGAGACTGCTGGGGCAGGCCAAGGCAGCCGGCAGCTCCCAGCAAGCAGGGGGCCCAGCAGGAAAGGAGGCGCGAGGGCTGGCCTGGGGCGCGGCGTGCGCACGGGAGCGAGTGTCTGCTGGACCCAGCGAGGTGCTGGAGCCTGCGAGCCAAGACAAGCTGTCCCTGCAGGTGTCTGACTGGCGGGTCCCAGGCTGGGGATGTGGCGGCACCCCCTGGGGACACAGTGAGGCCCGAACAGAGCCCAGAGCCTGGCTGCCGTGGCCCGACCACCGCGGCCAGTGCTTCCCCAGGCTGCACCTCCAGGCCCTGCCCCCTCCAGGGGCTCTGTGGGGTCTGGGAAGGGCACAGCTGTTTGCCTCCCCACATTCCAGACACAGGGTCAGGCAGTGTGGGAGGCTGTTTTTCTTTACAAATGTCATCTGAAAACAAACACTTGCTGGCTCAGCCCGGCTGCCTCGACCCCTCTGAGAGTGGGGGCAGGGACCAGGCCTGGCCACCCTCATCCGGGTGGCCAGGGACTCTTCCAGGCCAGAGTGGCCTCTGACTCTCCTTTGCTACCCGTGCCACGCCAGCCAGGCCAATGTCTTCCCTGGCCAGAAGGCTCTGGCCCCACCCCATTTGCCAACTAGAGCTGGGGAAAGACCCGCCTGGCCCAGCCAGTGGCCGATGAAGCCGTCTTTCTCTCACGGACCATCCCTGGCTCGGCCCTGTGCCCAGGGCAGGGTCAGGCCCAGTGGGTCTGTCTGTGGAGGGAGGGGAGGCCTAGGGTATCTGGGGGTGGTGAGGGGCGTCCAGCCCTTCCCAGGCCCCATGTAGGCACCACTCCTCCCCCAACTCCTCCCCCTACTCCACCCTCCACTCCTCCTGAGCTGTGAGGTTTGTCTTCCCGAGGGCTCACAAAGTGTCCCCGTCCACGGCCTCAGCCCGGAACCGGAAGGCTCTGAGTCTTCCTGGGGGGCTGTGCGGCCTTGCACTGTGGGTCCTTGCACAGTGGGGGTCCGCTTGGACCCCTGAGCTGCAGCCCTCTGCTGAGCCAATGTGGCATTGTCCTCTTGGGGCAAAAAGCAGCCCCCCATACCTCCCAGGGTCCATTTGAGCCCAGGCCCCAGGATTTCATCTCGGGGGTCCAAGGGTGGTGGGCACCACCTTCCCTGAGAAGCTTCTTTGCATCCTGCTCATGATCCTCAGCCCCAGGTGCACCAGGGGTCCTGCAGGAAGCCTGTGGGCTGGGACTGGGGGGTGTGTTTGGGCAGCAGTGTCTAGACCCTGACCCGCCTGAGGGCTGGGAGCTTGGACCGCAAGCCTCAGGAGTCAGGAGACCAGCATCACTCTCCCTTTCCCTTGCCACAGTGGCCCCAGGCAGGAGGGAACGGACACTCGCCCTGGGTCTGTGGCTGGGCTGGGGGGTCACCCCGAGATGGTTCCCGTGGGTGCTCCCCTGGCTTCTCAGCACTGTGTGGAGGGGAATGCCCCGTGCTTCCCACCCTGTCTTCATCTGCCTCCACCCCAAGCTCTGCTGGGCAGGGAGGAGAGGGGCACCTCTGTAGGACTCAGCTACCCCAACTCCCACAGGAGCCCCAGGCCCAGAGTCCCCAGGAGGGAGCAGTCGGCAGCGGTTTCCGCCGTGGAGATGGGGTGTCCGGGCTGGAATTCACTCCTCTCCAGGTGGAGCCGCCATGGGACCAAGAGCTCCGAGTCACTTTCTTGGGGTGGTATGCATGATGGAAGTAGGGCTGTATTACCCAAGACCTGCGGGGCAGACTGGCCTCTGGAGGTGAGAACTTGCTGGGGTCTGTCGTGGGTGAAAGAGGAGCACCAGCCTTGAGGGGGCATCTCCCAGTCCCCTCTGCCTCCCGGGCCAGATGAGTGAGGCGTGGTGGAGCCACAGGGTAGCGAAACAGGGACCCCTTCAGGTGCATGGGGGCTGGGAGGTGGGTGCAAGTCCCCCCACTTCACCAAGAAGGAACTTAGAGAGTTAGATGGTGTTTCTGAGTTAGGATGGCAGGCTCAGCTGACCTCGTCCCAGAGGCGCTGCCAGCAAGGGCCAGGCACGGCATCCGTGCCGGGCACACGACATTACCCTTAGAGACGGTGTGCATGGGGGGGAAGAGAAGCCCACTCCCCCCTGAGGCAACCTTTGGGATGGCCAGGGACCCCTGAGCACCCTGCCCACCTTTCCCCCGGTGCCCACTAGGGGCCATGCTCTCTCCCTCCTTCGATAGCTGTAGGATCCAGGATCCTGGGACTTGGAGCTCTCTGTACTGCCCGCTTTGTGTGTGCTGGGGAGTGGCCAGGAGTGGACAGAGATCTGCCCTTCTCTCTGAGTCCCAGCCATGGGAAGCTTCACTTTCTAGAAAGTTCCTTCTGTTTCTCTGTGCCTACCATGAGGCTCACCCTTACACCTGAGGACTGTCTTCTTGTTGGTAGGCTCACTGCGTGGAGGAAAAGGGGCTTCTGGTCACCTTTCCTGCAAGCACAGATACACACAGTTGAGATGGTGTTACTGAGCCCAGCGGGCAGCCTGGGAGCACATCCTGGTTTGTCACCTTACCGGATGCAGGAGCTCAGGGGCAGCCGTGGTCACACTGCGCCTCAGTTTCCTCATCTGTAGAATGGGAGCAGTTTGCATGAGGCTCCCGGGCAGAGCCTGGAACCCCTAAGCCTGAGAGCAGTTGTCATCAGGCAAATGTCCATTCGAGCAAGACCTCTCCCCAAGCCCAGCTTGTGGTCCTATCCCCTGCAGTTCTGGTGGTGGGGACCCAGAAGTCAGAGCACATCGGCCTCCTGGCAGCTGGAGGCCACGGTGCCCCGAGTTTGGGACATGCCCCACTCTGCATGTCCGTGGCACTTCCTCCAGGCTACTGGCCAGCCTCTCCCACTCACAGCATCCCATGGAGCCTCCTGAGAGACCTTCAGACCCAGGGTGGGTGGGGGCTGGGTCCGCCCTTCCTCCGGTTCCCCGGGTCTGTAATGCGCCTGAGCTGTGAGCTCAGGCCAAGAAGGACAGAGGCATCAGGCCAGGCCAGACGGCCGCACGCAGCGGGCTGCAGGGCCGTGATCGCCGAGGGCCGGGCCGTCTGACACAGGCTGCCTGCTGCTTCTGGGACAGTTGAAGCACTCAAGTGTTAAAATAAAACAAGTTTTTAAAAGAAATTTTTCTACTTTTTTGTTTTTTTTGAGACAAGGTCTCGCTCTCTTGCCCAGGCTGGAGCGCAGTGGTGTGATCACGGCTCGCTGTAGCTTCAACCTCCTGGGCTCAAGGGATCCTCTCGCCTCAGCCTCCTGCATTGCTGGTGCTACAGGTCCGCACCGCCACACCTGGCCGATTTTTGGCAGAGATGGGGTCTCACTATATTGTCCTGGCCAGTCTCCAACTCCTGGACTTAAGCCATCTGCCCACCTTGGCCTCCCAAAATACTGAGATTACAGGTGTAAGCCACCACGTCTGACCCAAAATAAAACAATTTAAAGAGGAAAAACGTGTATGTGTGGTGGGAAGAGGGGGTGAGGGCTGGAAGGAGCTGAAGGAAACAAACCTGTGAGGAGCAGCTTGCGCCCAAGCCCGCCTTGCCGCTCCCCAGCCCTTCACCTCGGAGCCGAGCAGGGACTGGGGGACAACACAGGGAACCTTTCCAGGGAAGTGACTCTTTTCTGGAACTTTCCAAACACCACATTCACGCACACACACGCACACACATACACACACACACACCAGGCCTTTCCTTCCTTCTTTCTCACAGGCTTCCTTAGTGTTCATCACAAAGTTCCTGGGTAGGGAGGGCTGCGGGCAGCTGCTGTTTGGGACACATGGGGGGGTCTCCCACCCCGGGGCAGCCCCTCTCCCTGGCTTGCGGGGAGGCCAAGGGGAGCCCAGGTCTCCTTCTCGCACCGCATGGGAGTAGGGGATCCCAGCTGGCAGCCGGAAGATGGCGGGCCGATGGCTGTTTGCAGAAGGATGAGGACATTGGGGCCAGCACGGAGACATGGACTCAGCACAGTGCCCTGGCCGGCAGGATTGTGGGCTCCCCTTCCTTGCTGAGATTCCATGAAACACACTGGGTGGCTTATGCAGGTGCAGGCAGCAGGAGTGGGACCACTCAGAGGTGGGCGTGGCAGCAAGAGGGGTGGCCTTGGGAGACGGGGTGGCGGCCCTGCGGCCACGCACATCCACAGCGTGTTGTTGGTGACAGCCCCGACGGATGGCAGGGGAGCAGGCTCTGGGCCCATCTGATCCATGAGCACAGGGTGGCTTCGTGGCCTCAGTCCTTCTTGTGAGTGTCTTTCTAAAGTCAAGCCTGTGCTCCCCAGCTAGAGAAGGCATGCTGGGCTGGGCTGCGCTGGGCTGGACAGGGCAGGGCAGGGCAGGGCAGGGCTGGACTGGGCAGGGCTGAGCTGGGCAGGGCTGGGCAGGGCA
>PVKV010021540.1:0-20761 GCA_004027835.1 Alouatta palliata
AAACAAAACCAGAATAAAGAATAAATAACATAAAAGAAAAAACAAGCTGGGCGCGGTGGCTCACGCCTGTAATCCTAGCACTTTAGGAGGCCAAGGTGGGTGGATCACGAGGTCAAGAGATCGAGACCATCCTGGTCAACATGGTGAAACCCCGTCTCTACTAAAAATACAAAAATTAGCTGGGCATGGTGGTATGTGCCTGTAGTCCCAGCTACTCAGGAGGCTGGGGCAGGAGAATTGCTTGAACCCAGGAGGCGGAGGTTGCGGTGATCCGAGATCGAGCCATTGCACTCCAGCCTGGGTAACAAGAGCGAAACTCCGTCTCAAAAAAAAAAAAAAAAGAAAAAACAAAATGGTAAGTTGGATTCAGAGGAAATAATAAAAGACAATAAAAACATTCAATGTCAAGTCCATGTGTGTGCTCTCTCTCTCTCCCTCTCTCTCTCTCTCTCTCTCTAGGTATATATACATACATATGTTTTTTTGAGATGCAGTCTTGCTTTGTCACCCAGGCTGGAGTGCAGCGGCACGATCTCTCCTCACTGTATCCTTCACCTCCCGGGTTCAAGCGATTCTGCCTCAGCTTCCTGAGTAGTTGGGACTACAGGTGCACAACTCCACGCCCAGGTAATTTTTCTATTTTTTAGTAGAGACGGTGTTTCACCATGTTGGCCAGGATGGTCTCAATCTCTTGACTTCATGATCCACCCGCCTCAGTCTCCCAAAGTGTTTGGATTACACCTTGACCAGTCTATATTGTTTATTTGAAAAAATTTTCAATTCTGGTCCTAAATTTTTATGAACCTATTGAAAATAAAGATAAGTTTATTAAAGAGCTGTATGTATAGCATTTTGCAAATCTAGGGTTCTTGTTGAAGATCTTGTAACAAACCTGCTTATAATTTGGCTTCTATAGTTGTTATGTAAAATACAAATACAACTAAAAGTTAGCCAGGTGTGGTGGCTTACACCTGTAATCCCAGCACTTCGGAAGGCCAAAGTGGGCAGTCACTTGTCAGGAGTTCGAGACCAGCCTGGCCAACACGGCAAAACCTCAGCTCTACTAAAAATACAAAATTAGACCGGCACCTGATGCACAGGCGCCAGCTCCCAGTCCCAGCTACTTGGGAGGCTGAGGTAGAAGAATTGCTTGAACTTGGGAGGTGGAGGTTGCAGCGAACCGGAACAACAACAAAAAACTCCACCAAACCTAAAAGCTAAGAAAAAATGGTGCTATTACTTGTAACTATTTGCAATTAATATCCTTAACAGAGCATTAATTTAGAAGAAAAGTGCTTGGACTCAAATTCTCAATAAATATGTAAAATGGTTTACTTTTACTGGTAATAAAAAATTCTGGGGGGCCAGACTTGGTGGCTCATGCCTGTAATCCCAGCACTTTGGGAGGCCGAGGCAGGTGGACTGCTTTAGGTCAGGAGTTTGAGACCAGCCTGGCCAACAAGGTGAAACCCTGTCTCTTAAAAAAAAAAAAAAAAAACCGGGGGAGAGAGAAGATAGAAAACAAATCAATAAATTTATAAAAAATATCAGTCAATGCTACAGAAAGTAATATATTAAGACGGATACTCTCGTTAGTGTCAGTAAGAATGTAAATAGGTAGGCCAGGTGTGGTGGCTCACATCTGTAATTCCAGCACTTTGGGAGGCCGAAGCAAGTGGATTACTAGAGGTCAAGAGTTTGAGACCAGCCTTGCCAACATGGTGAAACCCTCTCTCCGAGTGGGCAGATCATGAGGTCAGGATTTCCAGAGCAGCCTGACCAACATGGTGAAACCCTGTCTCTTCTAAAAATACAAAAATTATCTGGGCGTGGTGGTGCATCCCTGTAATCCCAGCACTCAGGAGGCTGAGGTAGCAAAATCGCTTGAACCAGGGAGGCCGAGGCTGCAGAGAGCTCAGATCACGCCACCACACTCCAGCCTGGGCAACAGAGCGAGACTCCGTCTTAAAAAAAAAAAAAAAAAAAAAAAAAAAAAAAAAAAAAAAAAAAAAAGACTTGGTATATGGTTTTCGGGAATGTGTTTTGAATGCAAAGCCTTAAAACAGCCAATTTTAGAGATTAATACTAATGAAATAATATACACAAAGATGTTCTCTGCTCTTTTCAATAAACTAGGAAAAAACCCTCTAAATATACAAACAATAAAGGATGACTAAGGTTTATCCTGACGAAGCCATTTCACAGGCTATACATTTAGATATAATTAATATGGGTAGATGTTTTACGCTTCACGAAGACACTGCTCTTATCTAGCTTGTGTTCATTTTTGTATCGCTAGAGCATAGAATAAGGCCTAGCACATAAACGTTTAATAAGTATTTGCTAAGTAAATGAAAAAGTAATGTTAAGTAAAAATAATAAAA
Organism: Alouatta palliata; assembly: GCA_004027835.1. NCBI lineage: Eukaryota > Metazoa > Chordata > Mammalia > Primates > Atelidae > Alouatta > Alouatta palliata. The sequence goes on from PVKV010021540.1 coordinate 2,385, forward strand.
AATTTTATAAAATGTGATTTCTGTGAAAAAGCTGTATAGAAAAAGAATTGGAAAGACACACAAGCAAATGGGAAAAGAGGTCATGGGCAATTTTAAAAAACAGCTTTATTGAGGTATAATTTTACATACCATAAAATTCACCCATTGTATGTGTACAATTCAATTACTTCATTTATACAACTGCTCAGTTATCACCATATTTCAGCATGATGGTAAATAACTGCTTTGTCATTTGATCTGTTTTCTACGGTAAGCAAAAATCTATTATTTGAAAGGTTCCCTCACTGAAAGCTGGGTGGAGCTGAACTCTAAAATCACCTACAAAATTATTTTCTACCTAATCATCTAAGTCTACTTCTTCAGTTTGACACATGCATCTTACTAGCACGAGTTGCATTTTAAAAGCAGCAGGAAGGTGTTTTGCTATCATCAGAAATTAAGGATTGAGCAGCCATGATACAGCATAGATTCTGTTTCACACACTATAGTAAGGTCAATATTCTTGCTCCTTCTACAAATAAAAAGAAGTTCCACAGATTAACAAGCACAGTGCGGTTCCCAACGGAAATGTAGGTACTCAATGTAACAAACTGCAACTGTTTCTCTGCTCCTCAATCCTGCCTGCGTAGTACGCGAGCTGCCGACGTCCCCCAACCCACCTGATAAACCGGCCGCTCCAGTCCCTAGCCTGTGAGGGGTTCAGAGGTGAGACTTTCCGTGTATTCACTTAGCTCCCTAGAGGACACTCTTTGTGAAGAAGGCGACTGAGATCGATTAGCGCCTAAATCCCCGTCACAGTCCCGGCTCCCATCGCCCCTCCTGTAGCCTCCTACCTGTAGAGAAGCAGAGCAGGTACACCCGGTGCCTTAGGCGGGCCAAACCTAGCACTGTGGGAGCAAAAAACATGGCTTCATCGTCAGGGTGCGCTATGACCAGGAGAGTCCGGCTTTCGACTCCCAGCAGTCCGCCCTGCTCACGACTCTTCATTCGTTCTGAGGAGTCCCAAACCCAGAAGAAGCCCCACGCCAGGACCGCCGCTGACACCCACAGTAGCCACATTGCTTCCCTGATGGGTAAGTAGCATCGCGACTGCGCAGTAGAGAAGGCTGCCACTGACCCTGACTCCGGCTGGAAAACTGCACCCGGGAATGTGGGGTTCCGTGGTTAAGTCCGTTCCGCCGACATGCTCCGGAGGCTTGAGGCTTTGCTAGGGGTTCTCTTGTGTTTTAACAGAGAAGTCTCCTTGCCGTTCAGTTTCCTATCCTACTCCTACCACACTGTACAATCGGTTTAAAGGGAAGCGTCTTATATATAAGCTCCCATCTCTTGTAGGAAGAGTTCCTCTTCAACTCATTTTCGAACTCATTTCTTAAAACTTGGGTTTTTCTCGTAATTACAGGGTTAGGCAGCCCGTTATCCAGATGAGAGTTTTCCAAAACGGCCAGATAAATTAGCTTTGATTTTTCCCTCTCACTTTTGGATGGCCTTTTTTTTTTCTTTTTATTTGAGGCAGGTCTCGCGCTGTAGCTAAGGCTGGAGTGCAGTGGCGCGATGTCTGCTCACTGCAACCTCTGCCTCCCGGGTTCAAGCGATTTCTGCCTCAGCCTCCCGAGTGGCTGGGACTACAGCCGTGCGCTACAATGCCCAACTAATTTTTATATTTTTAGTAGATGGAATTTCACCATATTGGCCAGGCTGCTCTCGAACTCCTGATCTCCTGATCTGCCCCCGCCTCGGCCTCTCAAAGTGCTGGAATTGCAGGCATAAGCCACTGCGCCTGGCCCTTTCTTTCTTTGAGACTGGGTCTGGCTCTGTCGCCCAGGCTGGAGTGCAGTGGCATATTCCAGGCTTGCTGCAACCTCCGCCTCCCGTGTTCAAGCAATTGTCCCACTTCAGTGTCCCCAGTACCTAAGATTACAGGCGCCACGCCCGGTTAAATTTTGTATTTTTAGTAGAGACGGAGCATTATACCCGAGCGAGTTAAGGAATGCACCAGACTCTGAGATTGAATTATGAGTCCTTTATTTTCACCGGCAACCGAGAGGTGGCTAACGCCCAAAAGAGTTAGGGGATTTTTTATACCCTAGTTTGAAAAGGGAGGGGGGAAACTAGCTGAAGCAATTCTTTCACAGAAGCAGAGTCAGCAAAAAGTTAAAAGATAAACTAGTACGTGAGAAATAAACAGTACCAGGTGCAAGGGCTAAAGCTGTCATAAAAAGACATACAACTTACACATATGGGGGCTCTGGGTACTCGACAGCACCTGCTTTCCCAGGCTCTGCTGGTACCGCTTAACTCGGCCTCTTATTAGCAAATGCACTCCAAGATGTGCCCAGTGTTATCCTGCCCCAGCTACATACGACAGTTACATACTTATAGAGGGGAATAACTAAAATGAAGGCGCTAAGATGGAATCCGTCCGGCTCAAGAAGCTAACAACAAGCCTGAACAGCTTTCAGCTAAGAAAGAGAGAGTCCGTTTAAGCTAACAAAAAGCAGGTTATCACAGGAGTTTCTCCATGTTGGCCAGGCTGGTCTCGAGCTCCTGACCTCAGGTGATCGGCCCGCCTCAGCCTCCCAAATTGCTGGGATTACAGGCGTGAGCCACCGTGCCCAGTGGGGCCTGGCTTTTCTCAAGGTAAGTACGTGTGCGGTTACAAGGAACCATCCAGTCATTTCCCCAGCAGAGTGAAGCTAAGAATGCACTTCACAGTCGCGAGGGCCGCGGGCTCCTCTTGCTAGTTATTTATGGTTAAGAAGCAACACCTGGGACAAATTGGCCTCGTCCGGGATTTCAGCGAGGACTTGGTGCGAATTCCAGCCAGGGCCCTATAAAGTATCTTGGGCCGGTCGAAATACACCCCTCTGGCTCCCAGCCACGAGGGGGACCCGGCTTCCCTCTCTGCAGCTCCCGCCAAAGGAGGCCACCGCCGTCCCGCCACGCCGCGGAGGGGTTGCAGGGTCCCTGGCACGGCCTGGCGTTTTTCCTTTTCCCACGCCCGGGGAAGGCCTCGGGCACGCGGGAACAGACTGGCTCGCGTGCGGGGGGGTGGCGCACAGGCCTGGGGCGCTATGGCAGCCGTCCTGAACCCGGCTGGGCGCTGCCCGGCCCCGTCTCCGTCCGAGAGGACTGCCGCTGCCAGGCCTAGAGACGTGAGGGGACCGGGCGCGGCGCGACCCAGGAAGCTCCGCCGAGGTAGCAGAGGCGCCCCGCCAGCGGAGGGAGTCGGTCTCCCAACTCTCCGGAAGGAGGAGGAGCCCGCGCCGGAGCCGCCTTAGCCGGGGCTGCCAGGGCTGGGGGGAGGGAGAGGGGTTGAGTCAAGATGGCGGCCAAGGTGGGGAAACAGCAACAGCGGCGGCGGCGGCGGCTGGAGTGAGCGCCCGGCTCGCCGCTCCGAGCGAGGTACCGGCGTAGGGCCGCGCACTGGGGCTGCGTCCCACTCCTCAGGCCGGGGCGCACGTCGGCTCCCACGCTCCGCCAGCTCCCAGTGAGTAGGCCCTGGCGCCTGCAACCCCGGCCTCCGGGCTCCTGCTATTCCGGGGGCTTCCGAGGGCTCCCGGGGCAGCAGCCCCTGGGACTGCTTCTCCGCCGTGTTGGGGGTGTCGCAGGCTTGGCCAGGTCGGGACCTGTCCTGGCCGCCAGCCTCTTCCCCCTCGGCCGGCCAGGGGAGAGCCGGGCGCGGCGGGGAGCTCGGGCTAGGCTATCGGAGGCTTATGGAGTTTGGAGGAAGAATGGGCTGTGGCCGGGCCGCGGCCGGCCTCGAGGTGTCCTCTGCGGAGGGGCGTGCGGAGCCTTGCAGGGCCCACGAGGGAGAGCTGGCGGCCGGGGCCCCGGGTGGGGCCGGCGCAGGTGGCGGGCCTGGGCTCACTGAGGCGGAGTTGGTGGCCGACTTGGGAGTGTAGAAGGGGCTAGGGAGGGTGACAGCCGTGGCAAGTGCGTGCAGAGTAAATTAGTTCACCTTTCTAACAGACCGCTTCAGGGTGTAATGGCGAAGGTTAGGTACTGGTGGAGATGGCAAAGATCCGAACCCTATGACCTCTGCAGTTTATTATTGGTGTTTTCTTGTGCGAAGTCCGTGAGTGCACCCCTTTTTGGGTAGAGAGGGATGTGAGAAACTAGAGTTGAAAATCACCCTTTATGGAGAGGTGACTGAATTATTCAAATTAACTGCATCAGGAGTAGTCATGTATTAAAGGAATGGTTGGGAATAAGTGATACGGACGAAAACTATTTGCTCAGGAAGTGTCAGTTTTCTTTATGTGATGTTGCATCCCGCGGTGCCTCTTAACAGAGTTAACCTTGGAGAGTAGTGGTACAGGTAATTCTAATCTTTGGGATTAGTATGTAAACCTGCATTAGATTTACTTCTCTAATTATATCCTAATTATATTGAAATTTACATTCATTGTGTGCACCCCGGTGAGGCAATGATGGAAGGCTGAACATGGCAGTGTGCAAGGAGCAACAGGCCCAGGACTTAAAAATGCCTACAAAGATTCATTCATTCGTTCAACATACCTTGATCAATAGCTGCGGATGCTGGGTCGCATGTGATTGCCCTGTGGATAACTGAAGAGTTGATGGCATTGTTTAATTTTTAATAGCTTTTTGAAATGTTTTGATGTACCTCTTCATGAAAATATTTATTGGATGAACCAACTTGTACTTGCCCTGGCTCAGGAGCAGACCAATTTTAGAATGTTATTTAGACATGGGTAACAATTACAGAAGTAACCACAAGTTACTGGAGAGAGAAATCTTGTGTCTTATTTTCTCATTCTGTTAACATCCGGTGGAAGTTTATTTATTTATTTTAATATTTATAGTACGCAGTTGCTTGGCCTTGCTTTAAGCACACCTGTTAATGGAAATCAAGATTAATTGTATATATGGATATAGCTGTGTATAAAATACTCACACTAGGAACCGATTACTTACAATACTAAAATACTCTTTCCGTTTCCAAAAGACTTGCCATATGTTGAACTACTCCCCCGGCCTGGAGAAAATATAATACAAAGACACTTGATTCTTCCTGTAACTATGTGACATTTTGGAACATGATCAACCTTTCTGTGCTTCAGTTTCCTCATTTTTAATATTAGGTAAACATCTGTTCTCCTAGAGTTGGCTGTTGTGAACCTAAAGGGAGTTAATAGTTATTAAATTGTTTTTAACAGATTGAAGGGGTTATATATCTGTGAGGTGGTAGCAGCTCTCTCTGGGCTCCTGTAATGCTTTTTCTGCACATCTCTTCTGGCATTTACACTTCGTATCTTGTAGGTATTTATGTACCTATTTTATCTCTTGAGAGCAGGATAGGCCCTTCTCTGATTTTATCTTTTTGTTTAAGGAACCACGTGGTGGGGGGGGGAGAGAGAGACAGAGAGAGATTGACACTGCAAATTTTTGTTGAATGAATAAACATAGAATTCTAATTAGAACAACGTATTCACATTACATTTTATCAGAATACACCTGTTATCTGCTGTAACATATCTATATAGCTGTGATTCTCTCCATGGCCTCTAGATGAATATATATACATATATTCCATCTCAAAATATATATTTTGAGACAGAATCTCGCCCTGTTGCCCAGGCTGGAGTAGAATGGCGTGATTGGCTCATTGCTATCTCCACTTCCCAGGTTCAAATGATTCTCCTGCCTCAGCTTGATTAGCTGGGATTACAGGCACATGCCGCCACCACCCCCAGCTAATTTTTGTATTTTTGGTAGAGACAGGGTTTCACCATGTTGGCCAGGCTGGTCTCGAACTCCTGACCTCGTGATCCACCTGCCTCAGCCTCCCAAAGTGTTGGGATTACAGGCATGAGCCACTGCGCCTGGCCTATTTTTAATTGAATAGCTTGCTGAATTTAAAAAACAGTAAAATTTGTGTTTTGCCTACCCTGTTAATCAAAAAAATAATGAAATTAATGTATAGGCAAGTTAGTCAATAACTTCCTTAAAGCTTTTTTTTTGGTTTTTGAGACAGGGTCTCTTTTGCCCAGGCTGAATTACAGTGGCTCACTGAAGCCTTGACTTCCCGATTCAGGTGATCCTTCCACCTCAGCCTCCCAAGTCACCGAGACTACAAGCGCAGTCCACCATGCCTGGTTAATTTTTGTATTTTTTGTACAGGCAGGGTTTAACCATGTTGCCTAGGCTGGTCTTGAACTTCTGGGCTCAAGCAATCTGCCTGTCTCAGCTTCCCAAAGTGCTAGGATGATAGGGGCGAGCCACTGCACCCAGCCTTAAAAGCATTAAAAAAATTATGTTAAGAATTGGTGAGATTTTCTTACCTTTACTATCTGTTGTAGAAGGCAAAGGCCTTTGGATAGACTGGGGATTGATGTAGGTGAATGTCAAGCTATTTGTTTTTTAAAAAATATGTTTTGGTTATTTGGTTTTAATTGTATTCTGTAATCTAGCTTAGTTGTAATTTCAAATTCTTATTGATGCCTGAGAATGATGGAACTCTTGCATATTTAGTTCCATCTGTTCTTTTGCTTGAGATATTGGATTTTACTAGACTATGATACAAAACTAAGTAAAGGCTGATCAGAATTGATTATGTACAGTCTTATTTGTAGAGTAGAGATTTGTGTATTTTTGTTTACTCACTTATTCAACCAGTATGAGGTGTTTTTTATGTTCTGGCACACTACTAAATACTAGAAAGTTATAAAGTATAGTTGAGCAGATCAGTTATATTCACAAATAATTGAGTCTCTAGATTATCTTATATTTGGTTCTTTTCATGTTTGAGGATGCAAAAAAGACATGTATACATGTAAATGGTTAAGAAAACATTTTTTAAAAAATTTCTTTTTCAGGCCGGGCGCGGTGGCTCACGCCTGTAATCCCAGCACTTTGGGAGGCCAAGGCGGGTGGATCACGAGGTCAAGAGATCGAGACCATCCTGGTCAACATGGTGAAACCCCGTCTCTACTAAAAATACAAAAATTAGCTGGGCATGGTGGCACGTGCCTGTAGTCCCAGCTGTTCGGGAGGCTGAGGCAGGAGAATTGCTTGAACCCAGGAGGCGGAGGTTGCGGTGAGCCGAGGTCGTGCCATTGCACTCCAGCCTGGGTAACAAGAGCTAAACTCCGTCTCAAAAAAAAAAAAAAAAAAATTTCTTTTTCTATTAGCGTTTCTTAAGAGTACTGAAAAACTATGAAAAGCTTCTGTAATGTAGTAATAACTGGATATGGAGCATCTGTTTTTTATTTTGATTTTCTTGTGGTGGCATTTTTCCTTGAACACTTAAACTGTTCTACCATTTTTTTCCTACCCAAGTAGCTTGTGTGGTCAAAATATTACTAGACTAGTCTTCAAGATACAACCTATTTTTTTTTTTTTTTTTTTGCATTTGAAAGTCTGAGACTGTATGAAACACTGTGAATGTTTCTATGGAGTTCTTTAGACAGCTTGCTTCTTCCATATGTGCTGCTGTTACTTTTATTTAGCAATAATCTCAAAAACAAACAAAATTGGTTAAAATAAAATGTTAATGGCTGGGCACAGTGGCTCTCGCCTATTATCCTAGTACTTTGGGAGGCTGAGGTGAGAGGACCACTTGAGGCCAGGAGTTTGAGACCAAACCTGCACAACAGAGAGATCCTATCTCTACAAAAGTTAAAAAAATTAGTGGAATTTACTTGTGGTCCCGGCTACTTGGGAAGCTGAGCCTGGGAAGTTGAGGTTTCAGTGAGCGATGATCGTGCCACTGCACTCACTTCAGACTGGGTGATAGATCAAGACTGTCTCTCAAAAAAACAAAACAAAAAAGAGCTAATCTGTAGATGTAGAATCAGATTATCTAGTCTTGTTTTACTTTTGATAAACCTGAAGGTCCCAGAAGTGAAGTGATCTATCTGCCTAAGTTGCTAAAGTTGGGCAAAAGCAGAATCCAAGTCTTTTCACATCCATTATAGTGTTCACTGTTACACTGTATCATCCATGGGATGATTTGATTTGGTGATTGACACTTAAAAATTGGAGTGAATAGGAAATGAGAGACTACTTTGGATCTTTAGCTTAGGTACTGAATTTAAAGATACTTCTTAATATTAAATTTCTGCAATGAAGATACAGTTCGAAAAAATCGATACTGATCTATGTCAGTGTTACAGTGATCACCAGGAGTTATTTAGTTTGCTTATTTTTTTTTTTTTTTTTTGAGACGGAGTTTCGCTCTTGTTACCCAAGCTGGAGTGCAATGGCGCGATCTCGGCTCACCGCAACCTCCGCCTCCTGGGTTCGAGCAATTCTCCTGCCTCAGCCTCCCGAGTAGCTGGGACTACAGGCACGTGCCACCATGCCCAGCTAATTTTTGTATTTTTAGTAGAGACTGGGTTTCACCATGTTGACCAGGATGGTCTCGATCTCTTGACCTCGTGATCCACCCGCCTTGGCCTCCCAAAGTGCTGGGATTACAGGCTTGAGCCACCGCGCCCGGCCTAGTTTGCTTAATTTTTAATCTGCTTTGATGAATGTCTTCTTAAACAAAAATGTCTTTGAGGTTATGTGGACCCAGTGATACTTCATGGTATTTAAGTATTACAGTGATGGAAATTTTATTATGCCAGTGGTTAAATACCTCTGAGATCCAAATAGTTTCAGTTATTTTATAAATTAGCTGTTGCTTGTTTTGCCTACTCTCAGACTTCTGGAATTTTTTTTTTTTTTTAAGTATGAAGGATTTCAGTTCTTGTGTTAATATAAAAGCTTAGATAAATAGCACAAACATGAACTTTTTTTTTTTGCGACAAAGTCTCACTCTGTTGCCCAGGCTGGAGTGCAGTGGTACAGTCTCGGCTCACTGCAACCCCCACTTTCCAGGTTCAAGTGATTCTCATGCCTCAGCCTTCCAAGTAGCTGGGATTACAGGCATGCGCCACCATGCCCCGCTAATCTTTTTATTTTTAGTAGAGACGGAGTTTCGCCATGTTGGCCAGGCTGATCTCAAACTCCTGACCTCAAGTGATCTGCCTGCCGTGGCCTCCCAAATTGTTGGGATTACAGGCGTGAGCCATCTCACCTGGCCGACTATATTCTTCATGAATTTTTTTTTAACCTCAAAAAGCTAATTTGTAATATTCATTTTCTATATGTATTCATGTTAAAATTTATTTTATAATTAAAAAAAAATAGAGATGGAATCTGACTCTTTTGCCCAGCCTGGTCTTGAATTCCTGGCTCAAGTATTCGTCCCATCGTGGCCTCTCAAAGTGCTGGGGATTACAGGTGTGAGCCATCATGCCCTGCCATAAAATTTATTGTAAAGGAAAAGGCATGTTCTTATTAAGCTGCTAATCTTTACATAAATACTGAAGATTGGTGTATTTTCTTTATTCCACTTGGGCTATTTTGTTGCATTAAGAAGAGTTTTTTGTTTTTTTCTTACTGTGCTTGTCTTTGGAATACTCCTTTCCTACCTTACTCTTCCAAACTGTGCTACACCTATATTTATCCTGTTTTTCAAGGGTCTAATCACATATTATGTCATCCAGAAAGTTTCTCTCCTAGTCCCCCTCCTATTCTTCTCCAAAATGTATATTTTTTTATTCTGGAAACTCTTGATCTATTGCATTTAGACCATAAGCCCTTTGTAGGCATGTCTGTATGGAGTTATTTTTAAGTTTTTCCTCTTTTCCCACTCCCAGAATAACACCCTGCATCCAGGAGTAGTAGATACTACTACTATGCATGCATAGAAAAGAGCTTAGCAGCTAGAGTTAGTGCAGATGCTGTAGAAGATGTTTGATACACCATGGGAGTTTGATGCTGACTAGTTTTTGGAAATTAAAAAACAGGTAGAAATTTCACCAATGTCAGTGACTAACATAGCTGTAATCAGTAAATTATCAAAATATTTCATGTTTGTTTTTTTCTTTTTTACAGAGAGGGTCTCTCTCTGTTGCCCAGGCTGGAGTGCAGTGGTGCGATCATAGTTCAATGCAGCCTCCAACTCCTGGGCTCATGCGGTCCTCCTGAGTAGTTGGAACTACAGGTGTGTGCCACTACAGCTAGTCAGTGTTTTATTTTGTAGAAACAGGGTCTCACTATGTTGCCCAGGCTGACCTCTAATTGCTGGGCTCAAGTGATCCTCCCACCTTGGCCTCCTGAAGTGCTAGGATTATAGATGTGGGCCACTGGGCCCAGTTAAAAGCATTTCTTTTTTTTTTTTTTTAATTCTGTTTATTGAGATTTATGGGAGGAAGAGAAAGTAAACATGGGATTGGTTCATCCCAGGCAGCACTCATAGTTCTAGATAATATTAGAATGCAAAGAGTGTTTTAATTTATATATGCAGAAAAATTTGGAGTAGTTTCAATCCTAGGAAAAAACTGTGAGTTAGAAATATGGAATGATTGGTTGATGGGATCATAATAGAATTTGGGACTCCTTTGTAAGAATAGTATTGACTAGTTTTATATAAATAATTTTTTTAAGTAGATTAGTCAGGAGTAAAGGAAAAGTCAAGATTCCCAACTTATTTGGATTTCTTTCCCCCATATAGTGTACTCAAGGAGCAAAATTTGTGCTGTTTGGTTTTATTCTTTGTTATACATAAATAAACTGATATCAAACCCAAATATATTAAGGTTACATTTTTCTAGGAAAATTTGACTCTTAGATTTATTATGAGAGTCACTTTTATGCTTATAGATTGCCCCTTTACCTCATACTTCTGTTGAACTGACAGACATTCTTCTTGCCATTATACTGTCACACACAGTTCACATTCAGAGTGCTTTGTTTTAGGCAATTCATTTCCCTTGGCAATAACATACAAATGTATGTAATTTTGAAAATGTTTAAATAGTCATCATCATGACTGAGTTTCTGTTCAAAGATGTTTAACTTTGCATTACTTTTAAGTTTTTAAAATTCATTTTTGAATTACAGTAACTTTTGTGTGTTGGGAATGAAATAAAAACTTGTACTATCTAAGAGTTATAACCTAAAACATGCACAATGTAAATATACCTGATGTAGGAGTATATACATTCTGTTGAGTCGGGAGGAAGGAGAAGTTACTTTATATTCACACAAAATCATTTTACACTTGATCTTAGCCAAAAGGCTCAGAAGCCACAAAATCATTTTAATGCGTGAAAGAGGATATGCTATTTTAAAATCTTATCTTCCATTAATTATAAGTAATACTTTATTTTATATATGTACTGAAATTGAAAGAACATTTCCTGTATGTAATCTACTGAGAGTTCATTGCATATTCTTCCCGTTTTTTTTTTTTTTTTGTGTGTGTGTGTGTGTGTGTGTATAATTTTCTATATGAAGGAATCATAATACACTGTTCTTTTGTATACTACTGTTCCAAGTTTGTCTATTTATTTCAGCGTTAACTCTATCAATCATTAACAGCAACTTAATATCCCATTTCCACTATATGAAAATACCGTTATTTGCTGGGCGTGGTGGCTCACTCCTGTAATCCCAGCACTTTGGGAGGCTGAGGCAGATGGATCACTTGAGGTCAGGAGTTTGAGACTAGCCTGGCCAACATTGTGAAACCCCATTTCTACTGAAAATTTAAAAAATTAGGTGGATGTGGTGGCACACACCTGTAATCCCAGCTACTCGGGAGGCAGAGGCAGGATAATCACTTGAACCCGGGAGGCGAAGGTTGCAGTGAGCCGAGATCATGCCACTGCACTCCAGCCTGGGTGACAGAGTGAGACTCCGTTTAAAAAAAAAAAACAAAAAAAACGGAAAATTCCATTATTTGCTTAATCAGCTATGGTCACTAGATTTTTTTTTTTTTTGCCAGAAAAACAAAGCTGTAAACAGTTGCGTGTGTATTAATATTTATGCACATGTACATACGTATATGTATATATTTTGTGTACTTGGTCAAATAGCTTTGTAGAATAGACTCCTAGAAGTGAAGTTGCTGAATCAAAAAATGAATAATGTAGATTTGGATAGATATTGACACATTTTCCTTCTGAAAGATGGTCATACCAATTTGTAAAGCTACCAACAGTATTCAGATATGCCCCATACCGTGGCCAATGCTAGATATTACAGTTTCAAACATTTTGACAATTTAGGAACTGAAAAAATGTGATTCTGATTGGCCTTTTATCAATCATTATTGAGGCTGAACATTTTTTACTATGGGAAGGGTTATGTTTCTTTTTTTTTTTTTTCTCTCTCTTTTTCAGACGGAGTTTTGCTCTTGTTGCCCAGGCTAGAGTGCAGTGGTATGATCTCGGCTCACTGCAACCTCCGCCTCCTGGGTTCATGCCATTCTCCTGCCTCAGCATCCCAAGTAGCTGGGATTACAGGCACCCGTCACCATGCCTGGCTATTTTGTCTATTTAGTAGAGACTGGGTTTCACTATGTTAGTCAGGCTGGTCTTGAACTCCTGACCTCAGGTGATCTGCTTGCCTAGGCCTCCCAAAGTGCTGAGATTACAGGCATGCACCACTGTGCCTGGCTGTATTTCTTTTATAAATTGCATACTTTTGTTCTTTGGTTATTTTCTGATGGGGTTATTATTTTTTTCCAGATTAAAAAGTTCTTTGCATATTAGGATATTCACTTTTTTCTTTTGGAGATGGAGTTTTGCCCTTGTTGCCCAGGCTGGGGTACAATAGCGCGATCTCAGCTCATCACAGCCTCTCCCTCCTGGGTTCAAGTGACTCTCCTGCCTCAGCTTCCTGAGTGTATTTTTAGTAGAGACGAGAGGTTTCTCCATATTGGCCAGGCTGGTCTCGAACTCCCAACCTCAGGTGATCCACCTGCCTCAGCCTCCCAAAGTGCAGGGATTACAGGCATGAGCCCCCATGCCCGGCCTTATTCCATACGTGTGCACATAGCTATTCTTTTGTAACGTAGTCAGATATATCCAAACCCAGCACTGTGCTGCTGTGGGAACTTGGGCACATTACTTAACCTCTCTACACCTTAATTTCCTTAGTTGTAAAATGGAGATAGTGTAAATAGCATTAGGCATAGTGGCTGGCACAAAGTAAGTAAATACTCAATAAATATTAGCTATATTATTAGTCTGTATTGGACTTTGGGTTTCGTGCTCTACTTAAGACTTTCCTTATTCTAAAATGTAAAATACTAACCCATCTGCTAAACTAGAAAAACAAAATGAGGAACATTATATGTAATATGTCTTTCTGTGTCATTGCTTTAAAGATGAAAAACAATGTATACATGTTTACTTGTATAACACAGGATATATGATGCTTGGAAACATTGGTTGTCATAGTAAGAAGAATGAGTGAGAGAAAGACTTTTTGACTGCATGCCTTTTCGTATTTTTAAAGCAAAGAAGTCCCCAGATTGTAATTTAATACTTTAATGGTTTTTTTCCCTCCTTTTCCTTTTTAAAACTTCTAATTCTTTGATCCATCAGAAAATTATTTCTGGTATAGGAAGTGAGACATATTTTGGGGGATAAAATTGAGTGTGAATTCTATCCCAACTAGCTAGTTGTGTCAGCACCATTAAGTGAGTAATCTGTTTTTTTGCCCCAGTGTTAGAATTGTAACTTTTGTCATTTACTAAATGTATTTGGGACTGTTTCTCATCTGTCTTATTTTATTTTGATATCTTGTGTATTATCATACGCTTTAAATTACTATCATTTTGTAATTTTGATACAGATGGGGTTAGTCACCTGTTCATTACTTTTTTTTTTTTTTTTCCAGACTTTGACAGTTCTGGTCTATATATTCTTCTAGATGAACTTTAGAACCATTATGTGACATTCAAAAGGAAATCTTACAGGATTTTTATTTAATACTGAGTATTGATTGGGAATACTGAAATTGTAAGTGAAGTTTGGGGAAATTGACATTTTTATGTGCTTTCTGTACTGTGTTCAAATAGATTTTTATGTCTCAGTAGATTTTCAAACTTTGCTTCTAATAAGTCCTGTACAAATAAGTCTTGTATATTTCTTGTTTATTTCTTTTAAAAAACATCAGACCCATGAATGAGAGTATGCTTATTTTATTCAACAAATATTGTAGAGAATCAAACAGGTAGTTTTTATTCTAGTGAGAGAAGACAATATAATCAAATAAAATGAAGTACATAATCCATTTCAGATTATGGTAAACCTACAAAGGAACCAAAAGGGTGATGGATTGAGAGTAACTGGTGGGAGCTTATATGTAGGGTGGTTGGAAAGACTCTTCTGAGATGATATTTGAGCTGAGACCTTAAGTTTGAGGAGGAGCTAGCCACTTGAATGAGCCAGAAACAGCATTCCTGGCAGAGAATAAAGGAGGACAAAGACCTGACTAGGAAGGGCTTGGCAGAGAAGGGCCCTTAAGAAACTGAAAGGAAACTCACATTGCTGGGGCCTAGTGAGCAATCTGGAAAGCAAGCAGGCCAAATTGAGTAGGGCCTTGGGTCATCTTAAGTAGTTTAGACTTTATTTGCAGTACGTAGGAAATCCTTGGGGAGTCTGAAGCAGGAGCGTGACTTCTGATTTATGGTTTAAAAAGAACACTTGGCTTTTTTTTTTTTTTTTTGAGACAGTTTCGCTCTTGTTGTCCAGGCTGGAGTGCAATGGTGCGATCTCGGCTCAACACAACCTCCACCTACCGGCTTCAAGCGATTCTCCTGCCTCAGCCTCCTGAGTAGCTGGTTTACAGGCATGCACCACTACGTAATTTTATTGTAATTTTAGTAGAGAACGGGGTTTCTCCGTTTTGGTTAGGCTGTTCTTGAACTCCTGACCTCAGGTGATCTGCCTGCCTCGGCCTCCCAAAGTCGTGTCCAGCCACGGTTAGCTTTTTGAGTTGAGAAAGTATTGAAGTGGGGACTCCAGTTAGGAGTTTTTTTTTTTTTTTTTTTTTTGCAGCAATAGGTAGGTGAGGATGGTGCTAATCAGGTGGAAAGGCCTGGGAGGCTTCAGCTGTGTTTAAGTTTACAGCTAAACAACTTGCTGTTGGAGTGGGTGTTACTGAGAGCTAAGTACTGCTAGCTGCTGCAGTGGCGGTGTGGAGCAGAACAAAGCTGGTCTTTGCCTTCACAGGTGTCTGCTAGTTTTGTTTCTAAGGTGTGTACCAAAATAAAATAGGCTAAAAGCATTTGACTTTAACATTTATGGAGTTCAGGGTGCTGAGGGGGGGTTCAGCAAAAAACAGTCTGTTCATAACCCTTGTTTTATATTGCTTAATAACCCGTAGTTTCTGTTAGTGGGTCAAAGGGGAGGCAGCAGCAGATGATCTTTAAGATACCTGTTTCTGAGTTAGAAAAACATAGCTTGAGGAAGTTATTTAGCTTCCCTACAGCCTTAGAGATAATAGAACCAGATATTTAGGTGAGCTCATGCACACAGTCTTAGTACACTGCCTAGTATATAACAAGAGCTTGATAAATGGTAACTCTTTTAGTAATGTCTACGTAGATATTATGTCTGTTAATTCAGGCCAAACATCTACAGTTAAAATTTTTCTTCAGTTTCTCTGTTCTTCTTTTGTGTTGAATAAGGAGGGAATTGGCATGTAGCCACCCGTTTTGGTCGTGAAATATATATATATATATATATATATATATATTTTTTTTTTTTTTTAATTAAGACGAAGTCTTGCTCTGTCTCCCAGTCTGGAGTGCAGTGGTGCGTTTGGCTCACTGCAACCTCCACCTCCCTGGTTCAAGCAATTCCCCTGCCTCAGCCTCCTGATTAGCTGGGATTACAGGCGCATGCAACCACACCCGGCTAATTTCTTCGTATTTAGTAGAGACGTGGTTTCACCGTTTTGGCCAGACTGGTCTGTAACTCCTGACCTCAGGCAATCTGCCTGCCTTGGCTTCCCAACCTTCCTGGATTATAGGCGTGAGCCACAGCACCTGTCAGTCAGCTTTCTTTAAATCATCCCCAGGTTGGAGGATTTTAGGTGATTGGGATGCCCGGGGTGGTGGTCCTTCTTAGCCTCGTCTTGCCTAACATACTTTTGAAATTGGACTGGAGCTGGACAGCTTTGTGGGAACTGGTGTGACCTAATTTGCCTCACTTTAATAACTAATTTTTTATCATCTGAATGTCATAGAAGCATTGCCCTATCCCATACTTTTGTATCAGGAGGTTTTATTATTTTATCAGTTAAAAATAGAATTGCAGGGCCAGGCGTGGTGGCTCATGCCTGTAATCCAAGCACTTTGGAGGCCAAGGCGGGTGGATCACCTGAGATCGGGAGCTCAAGACCAGCCTGACCAATATGGTGAAACCCCGTCTTAAAAAAAAAAAAAATAGAATTGCATATTTTGTAGGATCCTTTTTCTGCTTTGGTAAAATGTGGGCTTCACCTCTATTGTGACCCTTGCTGGAGTAATTCTTACTCATCTGAAGTGGCATCTGCAGTCCTGCCACAGTGAAGTTTATTTTTAGCTTTTTTTTTTTTTTTTTTGATGGAGTCTTGCTCTGTTGTCAGGCTGGAGTACGGTGGTGCGATCTCGGCTCACTGCAACTTCTGCCTCCTGGGTTCAAGCAATTCTCCTGTCTCAGCCTCCCAAGCAGCTGGGACTACAGGCATGCGCCACCATGCCTGGCTAATTTTTTTTTGTATTTTAGTAGGGTTGGGTTTCACCATGTTGGCCAGGATGGTCTCGATCTCCTGACCTCATGATCCGCCTGCGTTGACCTCCTAAAGTGCTGGGATTACAGGCATGAGCTGCTGTGCCTGGCTGTTTTTTTTTTTTTCCCCCAGTATAGCTTAGGCCACCTTGAACGCCTATCCAAGTACATTTTGGTTATGCAAAGATTGTAGGCCAAAAGCCAGGAGTTCCTGGTGAGAGGAGGAATGGATTTTTTTTTTTTTTTTTGCAGGATAGTAGTTGAAATTTTTTTGTTGCAAGATTTTCCTGTTGAGTAATGGTGTGTTTGTTTATTTAATATGAAAAGATTTAAAAAGGAACTTAAATAGATCAATTTCATTTTGCCATATTGTATTGTCTGTTTGCAAGATATAAGATATAAGTTCTGGGTTTATCTGTTTAATTCAGTTAGAAGTGCTATTGTCTTTATGACAATGACTAAAAATAATATAGTAAATATAATTTTTACTATATTATTCCACCCTAAAACATTATATATGTTGATGTATAAGATATGAGGAAGTTGCTTATAAAATCTTGACCAGGTTTTTTTTTTTTTTTTGCAGTTCGTGAGTCGACCATGTGACTATCCTGAGTTAATGAGTTTTGATGCTAAGAACTGAAATTGTAATTTGATACTGCCACTTAAGGTGTTCCCTTCCCCTTCAGTCTGAGCTTTAAACTAGATTCTTTTATTTCAGTGGGTTTTACACGTATTCTGCAGAGGTATCTTAGTGAGCCAGGACTGGAGTGAGGAGTGGAGGGAAGGCTGGGGAAGGGTAGTGGGAGACTGAAAAGATTCTCACTAAATCAGAATGTTTCTCCATTGTAACTTTAGTACACTTGGCTTTCATTTAAGACTTTTGAGGAAAGCATGCTCGTTAAAAAACAAGATCTGACCACTGTTGCTGTGTATCTCATGGACAGGTTTTGAGGAAGGAGATTGCAGTGATCTCCAGGCTGCAGTTTGTGTGAGGGCAGGAAGGGCTTGCTTTGACCTGTAAATTTGTATGCCAGTTGGGGCTAATTTCCTGACTTGGCTAGTGCCTTTTTTTCCCCCTCCTTCTGTGTTGGGCTGATAGTACTTTTAAATAAAACTGATTTTTTTTTTTGAGGTAATAAAGTTAACTTCACTAAAGTCACACCCTAAAACTAGGACAACAGGAAGGATTACTAAGAAGAGGGAAAAAATGGACAAGTCACTTAACTTGTGACTTTGAGTGACATTGAGTGTAATTGTTGAACTCAGGACTCACCGTAGCTGAAAATTAAACAATATGCATTAAAAAATTGTACCTCATGGATTTCTAATCATTTAGGCTACTGTTAGAAAAAAATTAGATGACCCTGGGTTAAGATCTTTCCTTTTGCCTCCCTGTTCCATTTATAGCTTTATTTGGGATGTCTGAGTTGGGAGAAGAGCACAGAGACAGATCACTTAAAGCATGTTTTAGGACTGCAGATCAGAATTAGTTGGAAAACTTTTACGAAATAATGAATGGATATTCATATAGTGAAACACTCTATCAATAGAAAGAACCATAAATTCATGAGAATAATTGCCAAGATGTATTAATAAAAGCAACATGCAAAACAGTGTATTTCTAGTATGCCACATTTACATAGGGGAAAAAGTGTGAGTATGTGTAGAATATTTCTAAAGGACACTCTAGAAATAGGTTACTTTGGTTGCCTTTTGGGAGGGTAACTGGAGGTAGCAGCTGGAGGAGAAGGGTGAGGAGATTTTTCACTTTGTATTCTGTGGTATTTTTAA